>PVKC010014604.1:9102-22140 GCA_004027635.1 Crocidura indochinensis | reverse complement strand
CTTTTTTTTTTTTTTTTTTGGTCACACCTGGCTTCACTCAGGGGTTACTCCTGGCTCTACACTCAGAAATCGCTCCTGGCAGACTCAAGGGACCATATGGAATGCTGGGATTCAAACCACTGTCCTGCATGCAAGGCAAATGCTCTACCTCCATGCTATTTCTTTGGCCCCAGCCCTGTCTTTCATCTTCAAAGCCTACAGGAGATTGTTTTTCCTACAATCTCACTATATACAATTCTCACACTATATCTCTAGGACTGCCTTCTTCAGCTTCCTTCTTTAATGTTCTATGAGATGTGACACTCCAAGTAATCACTTTGAATCAGACTCTTTAGCAAAACCACAAAATTCCTTTTGTTACATAACCTGTTCAAGGGTTCTAGGGATTAGAGCCTAGGCCTCTTTGAAGGACATTATGAATCTGCCTACCTTGGAGGTTGAATGAAAAAAAGATGAATATCCATAGAAGGATTGATGACATTGACAAGACTTTTACAGAGAGCACAGGGGTGAGGCTTGAACAATGAGAAAACATAAGAAGGAGAAAAGATGTAGTGTGATATAGAGAGATAAAGATAGAGTACCTTTAGGGAACAAGAGGGAGTATGACAGAGGGAAATTCAGAATTATATGATTTAAAATAAAATATTTGAAGGGAGATAAAAAAGTGTAGTTGTTTACTGATAGGGATCAACCAGGCTCCAGGAGCATGATGGGACTGGCAGGCAGTCTGCTCTGCTCAGGGAGGAGGTACCCGAAGCTCTGGAATCTTCCTGTCCTTTCTGATAGGAGAGCCTATGGACCTAGAGACTAAGGAAGGAGTTTCCTTTTGATGGGTGGGACAGACTTACCTTGGCTAGAAAGGATGATGAGGTCACTTTGTGACACTGGATGGGATGAATGGATGAGTCTCATATCTTTCATTTCTCAAGTGTGGAATGAAGCAGCACAACCTTCTAAAAACAACTGGGACCTTCTCAATCTGTTGCCTCAAACTCTTTATTGAGTCTACCTCTGTTTTCATTTTTTAAAACCTAGGAATGTTGCACTGTAACCTCTGCACAGACCAGCCTCTGCTTTGGTCTTTGCCTCTCCTCCTTTCCTTTACTGGAATGCCTGGCCTGCTCTCAGCTCATCTCTAACCCCTCTGACCTTCCCCTTTCCCATGCTGGTTTCTTCTCCAGACACCAGCCTGACTCATTCTCCTTTGTCCCCTGGTTGATTAGAAGTTTGAGTTCTCTTGGCGATTCATGTTTGTTTATGCTGCTGTTATTCCTGCTCTGGTTGCTTTAGCTGTGTTATCGCTGCTACTATATGACTTCTGAGGGCAGAGGTTTCTGCATCTAGTATAGTGTCTGCACATCCTACAAGTTGAATGAACATTTTCTGGATTCAATTGTGTCCTGGCAGTGAAGTTAGTGAATGGTCATCAAACACTATCCAAGTGAAAAACATGAAATCTAGTTATTGTACATGAGCTTTTATTATGCTCTTGATTGACTTGTTATAGCTCCATTTGCCCACTCTCAGAGCCAGATCTTGGTAGACTCACAGGCTTCAAGTGTCAGCTTGAACTCAGCTGTCTTTGGGAGAAAGGATTATGGCTTGATCCTCTTTGTATTCCCATTATTAATGACTACGCTGTTGTCATTATTAATTTCTACACTGTAGAAACCTGTAGAAAACATGAAAATGTTTAGGCACGTTGTTTTATTTTGTTTATTTGCTAGAACCTCTACTTATTAACAACTCTCCTTTCCATAGTTTGTCCTTTGTGTGTGTTCTGATCAGTCCATAGTAGAGAAACATGACTGGTCCATTTTTGATTTTGGTCTTTTCATCCATTGTGGTGGGTTGCATTAGTGGATTGAATTCAAGTTCCATAAAGCTGAATGACTTAACATGTCATTCTTCAACTTGTTATTTTTAAAGAGCTGGACATATTTCACACACACTACCAAAGCATGCCAGCTATGCAGTTGGTCAGTTGACAGCTATGAACAAACATGCATTTTCTGAACCAGTGGCATTATTGTTTTGAATGGAATATTTTGCAAATAAATAACAAAAATAGGAATTGATGTTTATAGAAAATATTCACAATAAAATGCTGAGTAGCTTAAATTGTATACATAACATTGTCTTATGATTAGACATATGAAAATTTTCATGTGTCTATTATATATCTAAGCATGCATTGTTGAAGAGGTTAAAAATTACTGTAAAGTAATGCACTAAGTATTAACAGCAGTTTTGCTGGGTGGTGGGATTTGAATGTGTTCAATTTTTTTCTTTAATGTTTATTTTCTAAGTGTAAAAATATGACGATGGATTATCAGACAGCTTTTTTTTAAATAATTTTTTTATTTTTAATTATGAGAACACAGATGCAAAGAAAGAGGACAAGGTAAAGTTACAGTGGAAAAACAATCACCCATAAACAGAATTCACAGAAGTCCCCTTGCTGATATCTTAGCATTAAACTTTCAGCCAAAGAACATTAAGAAAAATAAAACAGAACCCACATACAATTACTTTGTCCCTCAAGTCCCCAGATTGTGATACATATTTCTTAGCAGCATATCAAGCAATCTAAAGCCATAAAACTTATGCAACTCCTTAAACATTGAAGGTATAGTACTTTTTTACATTTCCATGCATATGCATATTAGTTTAAGTTAGCCTCAAAAGTGGGTTTTTCTTTTTTAAAGATAAGAGTCAAAGGAGCACAGTATGGTGTTAGAGTGGCAATAATTGTTTGCATTGGCCCACCAAAATATGGGGAACATGGAAAGGAAAAACCTTGGCCTAAATACAAGGAGACCCTACCCCTGAAGTTTCCTGGCATAAGACCAACTCTATTCTCCAGGCAAACTAGATTGCCCAATCCAAGTCATTGATCAGACAGCTTTTTAAAGGTGTTTTTATTTGGTCATTAATGAAAACTGCAAAAGCCAAATCTTTTATTTTAAATACGTTTTTCAGACAATAGGACAGGAAATTAGAGGTCATTGTACTTAAATGATAATTGAGCTGAAGGAGAATTTGAAGATGGCTTGAAATGCAAAAATATGACTAAAACTCAGGAGAGAATTTTTGGGGGGATGAAGGAGTGGGGACTTCTAAGAGGTGCTCAAGAGGCCATAGGGACTTCTCTTGAGAACTCTCAACCTACTGGTTCAATATGAGGGCCTGAGTATGTGAATAGAATTTCTTGGATTCTCTAGTTATATAGGAATTACCTGGGCTACCCTACTAGTATTCTGTGTATGCCAAGGCCACATTGCAGCATTCTTGGGAGTCTCTGAGGCCGTACTCAGTTTTGCTTAGGCACAATGTGTAACCAGGGCTCAAATCTGAGGATCGATACCTACAATGTGTGCACCTTAATCTCTATAATTTCTCTCTGGCTCCAGGACTCAATACTTTTTTTTGGTTTTGGTTTTCCTGCCACACCTGGTGACGCTCAGAAATCGCTCCTGGTTTGGGGGACCATATGGGATGCCAGGGGATTGAATTGCAACCCGTCCTAAGCTAGCTTGCAAGGTAGACACCTTATGGCTTGTGCCACCACTTTGGCCCCAAGAATTTTTTTTGTAAAGGACACCCAGGCATATCTGCTCGCTTGCCTGGCATCCCACAGATGTTCCAGGGGTTTCTTCGGAGAATCTTGGTCTACCGTGGTATGTGTGGTTGCACAAGACTTTCTGAATGCAGCTTAATTCCTAAGACCAAAATAGTTCAGTGAGTCACTTGGCTATATTCTGATCAAAGATTTCAAAGCTCAGGCATGTCAATGGTGTCACAGTCTAAGCTTGGAGAAGAGGCCAATTCATTTTGATTCCAAGATTACCAAAAGGACTAGTGCTTTAGAAGGGCCACCATGATGTTAGAGTAGAGACAAAAGACTTCCAAAGGACAGAACAAAGCAAAACAAAACACCCCAAAACTGTGTCATGCTGTGTTATTTTTATTTTTAAAATGAATTAATTTTTTTGGGGGGGTCTACATTCAGTGGTGCTACCCTCCTGGCTCTGTGCTCAGGAATTACTCCTGAAGGTTCTTGGGAGGACTCATCTGATGTGTTGGAACTTGAACCTAGACTGGCCATGAGCAAGGCAAATGCCCTACCTGCTGTGCTATTCTTCCCGTCCCTCTGGCCCTTTTATAGGTTTTTATAGCTTTTTGGTTGTCTTTCTGATGGTCTTCACAGTAGACACAGACACACCAATGTGGTGGAAGTGTGGTGCAGGGTAGTCAAAACCATTTTGCTAGTTTGGTTCTTCATGCCTCTTGTCTCCATTTCATCTTCAATGGTATCCTCTTTGAGTCTCCAAAGTGTTCCATTTGGGATGCTATTCAAGGATCCCAGAGGTGTCTAAGGTGAGTCCTCTAGATCCCCTGATTACATCCGTCTGGCAAAAATGCAAGGGCCACACTCAGGGCCACATGCTTAGCAATGACCTCTATTTCTCCTCACCCTGCCTAGGGGCTGCAGAGGATGCCTTTGTCTGAAGTCTTTTTAGATCGAGAAAAGTTGAGGGAGCCCTCAAGGATGAAAGCTCTGGACAAGTAGATCTCTTTCTATTACTGTAGCTGTCCCAGATGTCTCACAAGAGTTCTCAGGCTCCCGAGTGTAGCATCTGAGGTCAATGGGATAAAAATCTTAAAAACACATTGAAACTGACAGGCTGCCCTGACATCTGCTCTTGAGCTTCTAAGCTGTGGATTGACTACTTTTTCTCTATGACACTTTGCACTTCTGTTTCTTCAGTTCCCTCGGGAGTGCCTTCTTGATCCTTTGCGTCTTTAAAAGAAGAGGAGTTTAAAGGTCAGTGTGTCTAAGTCAGCAAGGATTTAGGGCCCCTTAATTCCCCCCCACCCCAAATCCCCAGAAAAGTCATTCCCGAGGAAGACACACTCCAAGAGAATGCCATTTGAGAGAAAAATGTTGTTTTCACCTCATATCTGCTGGGTGTGATTCGTGTCTGAGGAATTCACTCAAGTATAATCTGTGAGACTGGGGAAATGTTCACATTTTCTGAATGAGAGCTCAAGTTCCAGGAAACTGTTCAGGCTCTGTAAGTTTAAGATGAAAAAGACTGTGTCATATAAAAACAAAAATACTTCTAAGGACTGGAGCAACAGTACAGCAGAGAGGGTATTTATTTGCCTTACATTCCACCAACCAGGGCTTGAGCCCTGTCATCCCATGTAGTTCTCAGAACACCACCAGGAGTGATTCCTGGGTGCAGAGCCATGAGTAACCCCTGAGCACAGCTGGATGTGACCTCAAAATCAAACAAAAACAAAAACCTTTCTAAAGTCTTTTGGATTTCCTGAGCTTTTCCCAGAATATTGCTTCTGTGCTTGCACAAGGAAGATTTACTTAGAATTTATGCAATTTCAGGGTCATCAGGGTACCCAACCCACTGTTTTCATTATAGCTGTCTTTTTTTTATAGGGTGGTGTCAAGATTTGAACCCAGACTTTTATAGGTGCAAGCTTTGTGCTCTTTGTGGCTCTATAGCTCAGGTCTGGCTTACATGTAGTGCATGTAGTAGAGTCAGTTGGCTGCTTCTTGATATCTGTGTTCTTTATTCCCTTATCCATTTTCCTGTGATAAGGCCCATTTTCTCCAGATACATACTTTTCTATGTGATTATGTATTGAGAGGTAGTTCTACCTATAGGAGGTGGTGGTGAGAAGTTGGTCTAAGAGCCAAACATGATGTTCTCATATCCTTTGTCCTGATGGATTCTGCCATGGGTATGTGAAACACTGCTTATAAATAAGATAAGTGTATTTTCCTGCCCTTGAGCAAAGGGACACTTTTTTTTACCCTCAAAATATGAAATCCACAGTAGCATGGAGAGGGTTTATTAGACCTGTTTCAGATGTACTTTAAGTTTGAGTAAATTAAAGAAGGAAGAATCATTTAATAGGAAGAAATTGGCTAGAGTGATCCAAAAGACACATTTACCTTGCATGCAGTTGACCAGGAGTTTGATCCCTGGCATGACATGTGGTCCCTGGAATGATCTTTGAGCACTTCCAGAAGTGATCCCTGAATATAGAGCTGAGTGATCCCTGAGCATCACTGGGTGTGCCCCTTCTACACAAAACAAAAAAAGTGCATATAGATATGTCTATGTATATTCAGGTATTTATTTATGTTTTACCTCAGGTGATAGGGTCAAGAAGATATGGTACCTTGGTTCCCAGATTCAAACACCACTATCCACTGAAAGGAAGGAAACAAGCTTCTTTGTAGAAATCCTAGAGGATTTGAAAGTGATATTGGAAGACCAGGTATTGAAAGATCAAATGTTGAGAGCCGGGAGGTGGCGCAGGAGGTAAGGTGCCTGCTGCCTTGCCTCGGACGGACCACGGTTCGATCCTCCGGTTCCCATATGGTCCCCCGTGCCTGCCAGGAGCGACTTCTGAGCGCATAGCCAGGAGTAACCCCTGAGTGTCACTGGGTGTGGCCCAAAAACCAAAAAAAAAAAAAAAAAGAAAGATCAAATGTTTATGCATCTATCTCATTGAGACTCTAAGATGCTGTTTTACCAGTTTGTTCATTGTTAATGTAGTTGAGCATGAGGTATGTGATCAAACTAATGGCTTCCTTGATTATACAATCTCTGTGGCACCTTCTTTGGCAGAAATACATCTCTTGTTTTGCAACAGTATTGTGTAGGATACCATGGTGACAGGTTAAGCATGCTTACATTTCTTACATCCTTGATGAGGGACCCTGCAGAGGTATAACCTGTAGAGATGGCAAGCCCATATTCAGAGTTGGTAAGCGTGAATTCAAGTAAACATGAATGGCTATTTCCTTCTCTCTGGGGTGGAGTGGGTGAGGGGTTGCCTGTTATGTTCACCTTTTCCCTGAAGTGCCAGCTGATAGGTTTTTGTTTTTGTTTTTGTTTTTTTTTTTTTGGTTTTTGGGTCACACCTGGCAGCGCTCAGGGGTTACTCCTGGCTCCATGCTCAGAAATTGCTCCTGACAGGCACGGGGGACCATATGGGGCACCGGGATTCGAACCGATGACCTATTGTATGAAAGGTAAACACCTTACCTCCATGCTATCTCCTGGGCCCCGCCAGCTGATAGTTTTGAAAGTGTGATAGGGATTGACTTCTATCCGATTGTTGATGAATTGAATATTTAGTCTCACCAATGATTAACTCTTCAATAAAAAGGGAGCCCCTTTTGCTGGACCCTTCCATGCTCCATTACAGATACCTGAGCCATTCCATTCATGGTTACATTGTGCCACCATTAGAGTGGCTGAGAAGAGGGGCCTGGCTGACATTCATAAGTGAGTCATGCATTTTTCCGAGAATGTCTCAAGCACCATTGGATCTGCTGATTCATGTGGCTTGATTGCTACACAGACTGGACGACCGCTGAGCCTTCTCCTGCTCATGTTCACATTTCTGCTACATACCGACTTGGAATGCAGAGCCCAAAATAGAGGTCTATGTGCAGAGATTTACTTGTCCGTGTGATCTAAACAGGTAGGAGGGACCAGGAGGCTATATAATAGGCAAAGAAAGAACATTAGTGTGCAACAGTTATTGTTAGAAGAAACTGATGTTTAACCTTATTACACTTCCCAAGAGCCTTATGAGGGGCTGGAGAGATAGCATGGAGGTAAGGCGTTTGCCTTCACGCAGGATGGTGGTTTGAATCCCAGCATCCCATATGGTCTCCCTAGCCTGCCAGGAGTGATTTCTGAGCGTAGAGCCAGGTGTGATCCCTGAGCGCTGCCGGGTGTGACCCTAAAACAACCCCCCTCCCCAAAGAGAAGAGCTTTATGAATGGGTCTAAAATGTGTTAGTCTAGGGGCCAATAAGGGATCTTCATTGACTCCTGTTCACCGTAGATTATGGACCACAGGTGGTTCCACATGCCTCAGGTTTTATGCCTGCAACTCTCCATCAAGAGTCCAAGGACTCTCAGAGCAGTAATTGTAATAGAAGAGGGTACCACCAAGATGAATTAGTCAATTGTGACTATTTGGCACTTGGTCAAAACCTGTGTTGATTGGAAAGTGACATCAGGGAAGGAAGAAGGAGGTGGGCATAAGTAAATTATTCATACATACAAGTGTTGTTGCATGCATGCACTATACTTCAGGTGGTTGAGTGAGGTAAACTCAGAATTTGAGCAAGACACACTGCTCTTACTCTTCTCTGTGCTAACTTGGAATATTTATCTGGCCATTCTTTGTTTTTGGGGGGGGTGGGTCCACACCCGGCAGTGCTCAGGGGTTACTCCTGGCTCCATGCTCAGAAATTGCTCCTGGCAGGCACGGGGGACCATACGGGGCACCGGGATTCGAGCTGATGACCTTTTGCATGAAAGGCAAACGCCTTACCTCCATACTATCTCCCGGGTCCCGTGGTTCCATCTTTCAAAGGTGACATAGGCAGACTTTTTTTTCCCCCAAGATGAGGAATTCTGCCATGAGGTCAGTGTTCACTTCAGCCCCCACTCATCCTGGAGAAAATAACCATTGTCGAGCCCTTCCTGGAGTCTTTGGGAATATTGCAATTTAATGGGGGTAATTTCAGAAGAGTCATAGTAAGGGGTGGGAATGATCATGAGAAAGAGTCATTCATTTCTGATTTTCAAGTCATAGCTTAGTGCAGAAGCTTTGTAGATCCTGAATCAATATTTGAGAATAAGGAGGAATAACCCAAATTGTGATGTTTTTATCTCTTTACTTCCTTCTCCATGGCACTGTTCACTCACAAGGCTTCTAGAATAAAACGTTTGTTCATTTGGAACCAGTGCCAGCCAGTTTTGAGGGGGTCACAGAGCAAAGGCATGATGGATAAAACTCCATGAGGGACATGGGTTTAGAGAAATGTGGAGTGCACCTGTTTCCATTTCTCTTCCTTGGTCAGATCATGCTGTGTTTCAGCCAGTACCTGTACAAGTACATAATGAATTCTCTGGGGGGGGAAAAGTGGGCAAGTAAATACTAAGAAAGAAGCATAATATAGCCATTGAATATAACCTTTGCCAAAATATCTGGACAGGTTCCATTCTGCCCTGTCATCTCCTCCTGGTCTCTCTTCAATCATTGTCATTTGCTATTATTTTTAAATGCCTTGACCCTATGTTAGTGGCCTACTTAATATAAACATTGTATGTATAGCAGCATTTTAATACAGCTGTAGAATCTGAACAATATTTTTGCATCTTAGGTAACAGATTTTGACTTTCTGTGAGATTATTTGGGGGAGCTAAGATGAAGTAAGTATGCATTTACTTTCAATAATGATTTGTCTGCTTGCTCTTCAGTGCAGAGGATTTGGAGTTGGAGCCTCTTATTTCAGACTGAATATTGTCCTCTTTCTTTGTAAAGTTTAAGGGAAAAAATTACTTTTAAGGAAAAACATTCAACTTTTATGAGGAGTGGTGTCACACCTGGCAACGCTTAAGACTGAGTCCTGGCTCTGCACTAAGAAAACAACTCCTAGTGGTGCTGAAGATGTGTGCAAAGCAGTGCTATACCCACTGTACTATCCTCTCTGGTTCCAACATTCATCTTTTTTACAAAAAATTCTTGAGAGCTTAATATTCTAAAGTACTGAAGTAAAGAACCATTGCCTAGAATATGGCATGTTTTACCTCAATCCCTTCATATTTCTTTCCCCAACAATGAAGTATAGAGATGCCTAGGACCAGTCCCCAATGAATGGGCCTGAAGCAGGGATGTCACAAAGATTAAGAAAACAAGATAGGGGTCAGGCGGTGGCGCTGGAGATAAGGTGCCTGCCTTGTCTGCGCTAACCTAGGACGGACCGCGGTTCGATCCCCCGGTTCCCCATATGGTCCCCCGTGCCTGCCAGGAGCGACTTCTGAGCGAATAGCCAGGAGTAACCCCTGAGCATCACTGGGTGTGGCCCAAAAACCAAAAAAAAAAAAACAAGATAGACATAAGAGAGAAAAGTGGGCTCAGAGTCTAATGGATTGAGAGCCCTGATTGTCCTTCATGTACAGTATTTATAATTTAGAACCAGTAAACATATGAAGAAGAGCAAACATTAACACACAGCTGTGTATGGAGGCTTATATAACCTTGATAGATCTATATATATCAAAGGAACCTAAAAAGCTAATATAAAAAAATCTCTGAATTGTCTCCATATGAGAGGAGGTGGCAGATACAAGAGTGAATACTGGACCTCCATCAATAAGGCATTCCCTATGGGTGTCAGCTCTCTAGTAATTAGCAAGCAAGAGTTCCTAAATCACTTTTTAAGCAACTCTCTTTCAAGTATCTTTTGGGGAGAGTTGAGGCCACACCCAGAGGTTCTCAGGGGTTACTTTTGGCAGGTTAAAGGGATCATATGGGATGGGATCAAACCCAGGTTCGTCCTGGGTCAGCTACATGCAAGACAAATGCTCTACCTTTATGCTATCACTAAGGCTTCTAAAGTATCATCTTTCTAGTTAAGTGTATTTATGTCCTGGATGTCTATATATCCAACACGGTGGGGGGGGGGGGTGTCACTGTTTCTTGTGGCTACCTGGGTAACCCTCCTCTTGATCACAAAACATTCTGTGCTTACCACTCTCCTCCACCTGTTTGTCTCTGGCACACACGGAACACAACTCTGCATAGTGGTAGCCTCTGGCATGATACTAATTTCCGCTTTTCAGAGACCAAAGCTTCTGACCCAATAGCCTTTGGATTGTGAGACAATCAGGAGACGAAACAATACTGCAGAGAACATGGCCTTTGGCATCAAAACAGGAAGCTCTTTTGGTATTTCCAGTGCAAACATAGGGTTTGTTGGATGGATTTTTGTTTCATTCTTCCTCTTCTTGACTTGTGAATTAGCATGCCATAGTACAAGACTGAAATAGAGATTGGTGATGTCTGACTTGTAGAATGGAACCAGATTACCTTCCAAAGAAGAATGCTTATACCTCCAGCGTATCAAAACAAATAAAATGCCTCTTGGTAAAACAAAACCATCTGAAAATAGTTTTCATCAATAGAAAATCTGAGTTAAAAATGAATCTCTTTTCCCAATAAAGAATAACATTGTGTGGTGATTTGAAATAAATGAGAATTAATGGGGGAGTGGGGTCTTTCCAACTTGGGTTTTAGATTCAAACCTAGAGATGGGATAATACTGGAATTAGAAAAAAAATAGTTCATTCCTATACCTATATAATAAAATGAATAGCTCACTTTCCCTTTAGGTGTGAAAAATTTAATACTAGGAAGAGACATGTAACAGGTAACTGACCATCTTAATCATTTTTAGCTGTATGTTTTAGTGGTATCAAGCTTATCCATACTGTGGCATCCTCTGTCTTGCTCCAGAACTCTCTTCATCTTGAAAAAACTCTATATCAGGGGTCCTCAAACTTTTTAAACAGGGGCCCAGTTCACTGTCCCTCAGATCATTGGAGGGCCAGACTATAGTCAAAACAAAAATTAAGAACAAATTCCTATGCACACTGCATACATCTTATTTTGATGTGAAGAGACAAAACGGAAACAAATACCATATGTGGCCCGTGGGCCGTAGTTTGAGGATCACTGCTCTATATGAATGAGAGATTTCCTTTTATCCCAATTATGATTTTACCTTCTGTTTCTGACTTAGACAACTTGATGTACCTTAAGTGGAATCTGATAGCATGTGTCCCATTTGGGACTTATTTCACTTATGATACAATATCTCCAAGTTTTACCAATTATTGTTGTGTATATTAGAATTTTATGCTCATTTTTATTTGGGGACCATGAACTAGCAGTGCTCAGGGGCTACTCATAGCTTGTAGCTCAGGGTCATTTGTAGTGATGCTTGACTGGTGTCCTGACTAAACCAGGATCACTCCCATGTATCCCAACCCTTTGAACTAACTTCTCAGTCCAGAATTTTCTTTCTCTTGAAGCTAAATAATGATTTCATTGATATATTACATTCTGTTTCTCCATTTATATGTCAATGGATACTTGACTGTTTCCACCTTTTGGCTACTGTGAATAATATTGTCATGAACTTGGAGTAACTTACATTTCTTTGAAGTACTTCAGTCTGAGTGGTTTGAACACAGAAATTAATTTTCTCACAATTCTACAGCCTAGAAACCTGTTTGCTTTTAAAGGAATATGAATTTGTAAGGTTAATTTTTATCCAACTATTCTTCCAGAGCTTATACCAACGTACATTTTCATCAGCCTCTTCTAAAGATTTAAATAATGAGGGAAAATTGCTCTACTGGGCCATGTTCTACTTTATTGATGTAGTGATGGCTGCTTATGGCTTGAGGTCTTGGCAGGAGTTAAGACAAACTCATCTCCCTTGGATCAGGAACATGACAAGGATGTTCGATCTTGCTGCTTCTA
Organism: Crocidura indochinensis; assembly: GCA_004027635.1. NCBI lineage: Eukaryota > Metazoa > Chordata > Mammalia > Eulipotyphla > Soricidae > Crocidura > Crocidura indochinensis. The sequence continues at coordinate 9,748 of PVKC010014604.1, read as the reverse complement.
TTCAAAGTGTACTGCAAGGGCAATAAGGTACAAGAATGAAATAAAAATCATTTTCTTTAGAAAGAAAGAAGTAAATCTATCATCCTTTATAGGTAACAAGGTCTTTTATGTAGAAGCCCTCTAGGAATCTAGTGGAAAATATTGAACTAACAAGCATGGAGTTCAAAGTACAAAATTTATGTATAATTTCATATGCTAACAATAAAAACATCTGAAATAAAATGAAATCTATTACTTTTATAGCAGTATCAAAATACTATTATATTTGGAAGTAAATTTTTTCAACTTTATTTATTGATTGGTTTTTGAGCCACACCCAGCAGCACTCAAGGGGTTACTCCTGGCTCTACACTCATTGTAATATATCAATGAAATCCCCCCTGGCGGGTTGAGGGGCAAGGCAAATGACTTACAGCTGTGCTATCTCTCTATTTCCTATATTTGGGAGTATATTTAACAAAAATTAGTGAAAATCTTATGTTCTTACAATTATACTTTAAAAAACAATAGAATCGGGTCTAAAGAAATATGTATTATGTATTGCATAGATTTTATATTAAGTCAGAGACAATATTGTTAGAGCAATACTCCCAGATTGATTTTGAGACTCAACGTAGTTCTTTCTTTTTTTTTTTTTTTTTTTTTT
>PVKC010014603.1:0-22041 GCA_004027635.1 Crocidura indochinensis | reverse complement strand
ATATGGAGATTCCTCCAGAAATTAGAAATCGAGCTCCCATATGACCCAGCTATACCACTCCTAGGAATATACCCAAGGAATACAAAAATACAATACAAAAACCCCTTCCTTACACCTATATTCATTGCAGCACAATTTACCATAGCAAGACTCTGGAAACAACCAAGATGCCCTTCAACAGACGAATGGCTAAAGAAACCGTGGTACATATACACAATGGAATATTATGCAGCTGTCAGGAGAGATGAAGTCATGACATTTTCCTACACATGGATGTACATGGAATCTATCTTGCTCAGTGAAATAAGTCAGAGAGAGAGAGAAAAACGCAGAATGGTATCACTCATCTATGGGTTTTAAGGAGAATGAAAGACATTCCTGCAATAACAATAATTTGTAGACACAAAAGAGAAAGGAGCTGGAAGTTCCAGCTCACCCCAGGAAGCTCACCACAAAAAGTGTTGAGCTTAGTTAGAGAAATAACTGCATTTTGAACTGTCCTAAAAATGAGAACCTATGAGGGAAATGCAGAGCCTGTCCAGAGTACAGGCGGGGGGTGGTTGGGGAGGAGGGAGATTTGGGACAATGGTGATGGGAACGTTGCACTGGTGATGGGTGGTGTTCTATACATGACTGAAACCCAAACACAACTATGTATGTAATCAAGGTGTTAAAATAAAAAATAAAAGTTAAAAAAATAGTTTGCCTCTAATGTTTAAGGAGCTACATAAGTTTTATGGCTTTAGATAGCCTTGTGTGCTGTTAAGAAACATTATAATGTATATAATTATATAATATTATAGTTATAATATTATAATCTGGGGACTTGACAAACCAAGTAATTGTACATGGATTCTGTTTTATTTATCTTAATGTTCGTTGGCCGAAAGTTTAAAGTTAACATATCAGGGCCCGGGAGATAGCATGGAGGTAAGGTGTTTGCTTTTCATGCAAAAGGTCATTGGTTCGAATCCCGGTGCCCCATATGGTCCCCCGTGCCTGCCAGGAGCAATTTCTGAGCATAGAGCCAGGAGTAACCCCTGAGCGCTGCTGGGTGTGACCCCCCCCAAAAAAACGTTAACATATCAGCAAGGGGACTTCTTCTGAGAATTATGTTACTTGTGATTGTCCTTCCACTGTAACCTTACCTTGTCCTCTCTCTTTGCATCTTTGTTCTCATAATTAAAAATAAAAAAATTAAAAAAAAGAATTGTATATGAGACAGTTTTATGAAAATATTATAAGCAAAGAGAAAGTAAAAATAAGTAAGCATGCCCTCAACGAGTAGAATAAAACAAGTTCTAGAAAATAAAAATACATGTCAAGCAGCAGTTGAAAATTAGGAGATGAGTAAAAGATGAATGCTAAAACTTCATTTCTGAATCTTATCATTGGTTAACTAAATTATTAAGCATCATAAACTTGCTAACCAGACTGTTTCTTTTTTCATGAAATTGGTTCATATTCTGTATTAAGTCATAATATCTAGTTCATAAGTGTTAAATTACCCCTTACCTGTAATTTAGGAATAGGAAGTGTAAAAATAAACTGATCTATCTTTCTAAATATAAATATATATGATTCAAAACATTTAGCATATTCTATGTTTCTGCCACTCTTAGTAACCATGGTAGCTGAAGTCCATAAAATCATCTATAATTTTGGGATTCTGTTAATCAATCTGAAAATTAACATTTTCTTTCATGTACTTACAACAGCTCCCAAGAGCTTCATTTTGATTAGAAATGTCCAATTATAACAACTGCTTCTAATGAAGATGTAAAAGGGCAGAAATAAAAGTGAAATAACTGGAACACTGAAGAGCTGAGCTCTAACAGACAATAATTATTCAGTTTCTTATAATTGCCCTACAGAAAACACTAACTATTAAAAGAACAACATCTGAATTATAGACAGTGTATAAATAACAATTGTGTTCTGGGAACTTTTCCAATTCATTCATATAACTGGAAATGCAAAAGTCTGTAGGTCATTCATGTCTGTCTGAGTACTTACAAATAATAATATTAACAATAAAGTACACTAGAAAAAAGATTAAATGTTTCCTATTGTTCTGAGGTCTCTGTTGCTTTGCTCCACTATTCTTATGAAAATATGCTATATTTAATTGTGACATCTAAAATTTTTTTGTTTTTATCTGATCTCTTTTTTTTTTGATTTTTGGGTCACATTCTGCAGTACTCAGGGGTTACTCCTGGCTCTACACTCAGAAATCACCCCTGGCAGGCTCAGGAAACCATATGGGATGCCTGGATTCTAACCACCATCCTTATGCATGCAGAGTAAATGCCTTATCTCCATCTATCTCTCTGGCCCCTGATCTCATATTTTAACTAAATAAAATTTCAATTTCTCAACTTTCATTGTCTCTATTAAAATAAAACATCACACAGGTATTAAGCTAGCAATGTTATAATTCACAATATGTATATACTATAGTTTGATAGCATTTAAAAATTGGTTTTCAACTGCCACCATGCAATTGACTTATCTCACCCAATTTTTGTGCAATCTCTTCCCACTCCCCTCTGGTAACCAAAATTATGCTCATACTCCAAGAACTTACTCTACTCTGTTTTATCTGCTTCATTTGTCTTCCACACATAAGGAAAATGATATAGCATTTGAGCTTTCTCTATGTGATATAATTTATATCTATGCATCTCATTGTAGCAAATTTTTTTTTTGGTTTTTGGGCCACACCAAGTGACACTCAGGGGTTACTCCTGGCTCTGTGCTCAGAAGTCTGTCCTGGCTTGAGGGACCATATGGGAAACCGGGGAATCGAACCGCAGTCTGTCCTAGGTTAGCGCAGGCAAGGCATGCACCTTACCTCCAGCGCCACCGCCCGGCCCCTGTAGCAAATTTTTATTTCGAATTTATCTTCAGGGATGTTACAACTGTCAGGTCAGGGTTTGTATTGCACATTTTTCTGACCAACTCTTAAGCAATGACTGAAATTGAAGAGTTCCGGCTAGACTCATAATAACAAAGGCATTAGAATTAAAGTTTATTTTAATTATATCTATAGGCACAGCATTTAATTTCAATTAGTATCTGTTCAGGGATGAAATAGTATAATCATTAGATGGTCTGTATAAGCAGAGGGACTTGAATTCAGAAGCAAGAAAAATGTTGACAAGCTTGTGTCTACAAAAACAATTATTTTGTTTTTATTTAAGCACCATGAGGGCCTGGGAGATAGCATAGAGGCAAGTTGCTTGCCTTTCATGCAAAAGGTCATTGTTTTGAATCCCAGTGCCCCATATGGTCCCCCGTGCCTGCCAGGAGCAATTTCTGAGCATGGAGCCAGGAGTACCCCCTGAGCACTGCTGGGTGTGACCCAAAAACCAAAGAAAAAATGGCACTATTTAAGCACCATGATTATATACATGATTGTAGTTGGGTTTCAGTCATAAAAAGAACACCTCTAGAGGCTATAAATATCAATTTAAGAGAAGAAAGAGAAAAAGAAAAAAATACATAACAACAATACTAAAAAATTAAAAAAAAAATCAAACAAGAGACCGGCGAGGTGGCACTAGAGGTATGGTGTCTGCCTTGCGAGCGCTAGCTAAGGAAGAACCACGGTTCGATCCCCCAGTGTCCTGTATGGTCACCTCAAGACAGGGGCAATTTCTGAGCGCTTAAACAGGAGTAACCCCTGAGCATCAAACAGGTGTGACCAGAAAAACCAAAAAAAAAAAAAAAATCAAACAAAAAACTGGAAAAGCACCACAGCAATAAAGACAAGAACCACACATAATAGCCAAGATTTTTGCCCCATTTTATTTTTTTTCCTTCAAACAAAACCACATAACTTGAACCATCTTGTTTCGCCTCACAAATTGAGGGGAAATAATGGAGGGTATCAAGACCAAACAGTCATTTGAATATTAAGCAGAAATAAAAAAAATGATCAGACTTAAACACCAAATTCAAAGTCAATGACAACAGAATTGATACCCAATCTACAACATAGACACAGAGCGGATCCACTTATACTAACAACCTGGGAGGTAAAAGAAAGTTCTTTCTCCCACACCCCTGTCAGTACTGATTGTTCTTGTACTTTGTGATGTGTGCCTCCACAGGGGTGGAAAGAGGATAACATTGGTGGTGGAAATGTCCCTGATTCAATGTCATATGTACCCCAAATATTACTGTCAAAGATTTGTAATCCACTTTGTCGAAATAAAAATTAAAAAAAAAAAAGAACACCTCCTTCACCAGTGCAATATTCCTACCACAAATGCCCTTTATCTCCCTCTCCCCATACCCTGCCTGTATTCAAAGAGGCATTCTACTTCTCTCATTCATTAACAGGCATACTTATTGTAGTCATCTCTCTAACTACACTTACCACTCTTTGTTGTGAGCTTCACATAAAAAGCCAGTCCTTCCAGCACTCATCTCTGTTGTCTCTGGGCATTAATACAATAATGTCTTGTACTTTGTTTTTCTTAAAATCCATAGTTGAGTGAGACTAGTCTGTGTTTATCTCTTCCTCTGACTTGTTTCACTCAGCATAATAGATTTCATGTACATCCACATATAGGAAAATTTTATGACTTCATCTCTCCTGATGGCTGCATAATATTCCATTGTGTATATGTGCCACAGTTTTTTTAGCTATTCATCTGTTGAAGGGCATCTTGGTTATTTTCAGAATCTGGTTATTATAAATAGTGCTGCAATGAATATATGTGTGAGAAAGGCATTTATGTGTTGTGTTTTTTTGTTGTTGTTGTTGTTCCTAGGATATATTCCTAGTAGAGATATAGCTGGATCATATGGGAGCTCAATTTCCAGTATTTTTGAGGAATCTCCATATTGTTTTCCATAAAGACTGGACTTGATGGCATTTCCACCAGCAGTGTATGAGTTCCTTTCTCCCACATCCCTGCCAGTACTGATTGTTCTTGTACTTTGTGATGTGTGTCAGTCTCTGTGGCATGAGATGGCACCTCATTGTTGTTTTGATTTGCATCTCCCTGATGATTAGTGATATGGAATATTTTTTCATGTGCTTTTTGGCCATTTGTATTTCTTCTTTGAGGAAATTGCCTGTTCATTTCTTCTCCCCATTTTTGATGGGATTAGATGTATTTTTCTTGAAAATGTTGTCAGTATCTTGTATATCTTAGATATTAGCCCATTATCTGATAGGTATTGGGTGAATAGTTTCTCCCATTCTGTGGATGGCTTTTGTATTCTAGTCACTATTTCCTTTGATTTCTTATCTTCTTATCTTTTAAGGGCTCCCACCTTTTTCAAAGAAGAATTACTTTCTGCAATTTTTCTATAAAACTAAGAATAAAGGAAAAAAGAAAGTCTGGGGCCAGGGCCAAGTGTTCTCAGATGCATTGGTGGGGAAATAAATAAAGACAGAACTAAATATCCAAACCAAAATCAATGATAATAGAATCAAGGGACCAAAACTTTAACAATCTAAACTTAAATGAATCCATTATACTGGCAGACCGGGGAAAAGGGGTGGTGGTACAGAATGCATTCTGGGTCCATTAGTGGAGGGAGGTCAACACTGGTGGTGGAAAGGGCCCTGACTCTCTGTATATCCGCAATTCAAATATAAAGGACTTTGTAGACCACGATGGTTTCAATAAAATAAAATTTTCTTTTATTTTTTTCCTTCCTTCAGGTATTTTTATATTTCTTTTTAAAATATCTTTATTTAAATACCATAATTACAAACATGACTGTAGTTGGGTTTCAGTCACAAAAAGAACACCCCACTTCACCAGTGCAACATTCACACACACACACACACACACACACACACACACACACACACACAAAACAGAAACAAAAAAACACATATAATGATGCAGCTAAGATGAGAAACTACCGGGATTTTAATCCTAGTTTATCTAATTTGAAAGTGTTGAATTTTTTTAATGTTCAAAAATATCAATCCTACCTCTGCTTTTTATGTCATCAAATTCATAACTAGGAATATCTAGTTATGTTATCCCCTGTAATCATACATCACTGCTTTTCTTTCCTGCAGAGTAAAAGTACCGAGTTATTAACATAGGAAAGGTCCAGAAGAATCCACCTCTTTTAGAAAAGCTCAGCCAAGTATTCAGAACACAAGGACCACAACAAATTATTTGTTTCAAAGATTGAGACGCCATATTCTAAGCTTCTTTAACTTCCTATTGTTCATATTTAAATATTGTTCTGTAGGATAAAAATGACACTTAATATCCACTTTGTGGATATTAACATAATCACAAAGGCAGAAACATTCTTGGGCATTATGGGCAAGAAGTGTTGGATACAAATTTTACTATTGCTCCAATAAATGAGTTCCCTTTAATATTCCTATTATGGAGAATCTGCTTTCATAAAAATCCATTTTGGGCGGCCGGAGAGATAACACAGCAGTAGGGTGTTTGCCTTAGACGCAGGACGGTGGTTTGAATTCCAGCATCCCATATGGTTCCCAGAGCCTGTCAGGAGCGATTTCTGAGCTTAGAACCAGGAGTACCCCCTGGACGCTGCCATGTGTGACCCAAAACCAAAAAAAAATCCATTTTTGAAATGAACTTTAAAATAATTCAGATGAACTATTGCCTTCCTCAAGAAGCAGGACTGGGAAGGTACATGGAATTTTTATAGGGGATTTATATCTCCTTTTATTTTTAATCTCACTTGGTTTTTGTACACAAGAAAGTTCAGATATTGTCATTTAAAGAAAGATTCTGCTCAGCCAGAAGGCAAGGATAAAGAGAGAGGAATTCCTCTAAGATTCTAGTTAATAATTTATCAGCCAATATTTCTTCCAAGCTCCTCCCTTGCCTTTCCAATATAACTTCTTCCTGGTGGCCCTTGCCGTCATCTGGTGTCTCATACATTTGAGTATGTTTTCAGATTGAAAGCTATTATAATCTTAGTTCTTGTGGGGCCCTTATATTGATGCAGCAGAGATATTAAACAAATGGACTCTGGAACCATTTTACTTGGGTATTCTGACAGTTCCCAAGCAAATTGGAAGACCACCATATTTAAATTGAGGATAGTAGTATTATTTTCCTTTCAGAGCTGTGATGATTAGCTGAAAAATGTTGACAATAGGACCTGAAACAGAAAAGGTTTTCAGTCATTAGTAGCTATTGTTAATATTTTGAAAAGTTTTTAACTTTAATTAACTTACTGTGTTCCAATAGAAGAATTCCATTTACACTTTCCATGTAATTATGAAAAACAATGCTTTTGTTCCTTGCTTCACCAGATTCTCATTAACTACTTGGAAGAAATTATCTCATCTTTCCATAAACAATATTTCCATGAAAAATATTTTTATTCACTGACTTTCCTCTCCTCAGATCTTTATGGTATTGCATTGTGATTATGTGTGTTAAATGAATTATAATTTCTATTTTGTCAACTTTTTTCCTACAATGCTTAATCATTTTCTATAACTTTTAATATTTTAATATAAGTTCTCCCAGGTTTTCATCTTTCTCCTATCATAAGCCAAGAATTAGCACAGCGGAGTTTGCCTTGCAAGCAGCCGATGCAGGACCTAAGATGGTTGGTTCGAATCCCAGTGTCCCATATGGTCCCTTGTGCCTGCCAGGAGCTATTTCTGAGCAGATAGCCAGGAGTAATCCCTGAGCACAGCCGGGTGTGGCTCAAAAACAAAAAAACAAACAAACGAAAAACAAAATAAAAGAGTCTAGAGGGACTACCATAGATTGTAGTTGGTAGAATGGATTGGTGGAGGGAAAGGAAAGGGTTTGATGAATTACATAAAGGTGGTGTAGTAACATCATACCCTAAAAAATAAAACTTAGTACTTTTGCATAAATTATTTTATTGCATCAAATTTCATAAGTAATATTTTATTTTGGGACCAAATCTGGTGTCATCAGGACTTTCTCCTAGCTCTGAGTTCAAGGAGTATGGAATTCAGTGGACCATATGTGATGCCCAGGATCAAACCTGGGTTGATACCTTGCAATTAGTCTTTAAAGAGTAAAGGGTGTTACATCTAAGGATTCTGCTAAGCCAATAGGAAAGCTGACAGTAAGATCCAAATTTGGTGCCATTCCTAATCTTACAAAGATGACTGTTAGTTGTGCACGAGACTCCAATCTTGTTTTTATCACATGAAGATGTATATACGATTAGGAGGAGGTCTGCGGGTGCTGTCTATCCATAGCAGACATTCAGGACTTTTTAATTAATAAAAAATAAGTAGTCTTTATATCCTACTATTTCCATTGGTTTATGGTGGTTGTTATATCACCAGACAGATACCTACTCTACATAAAGAGATAAAAATCTAAAGTGCTCACCTTCCCTAATCCCCCACAGATTTTTCCAAAACTTTACTAAAATTCTGAATAACTTCCACCTATTTATCTTTCTGAGCTTCCAGAGAACTAAGAAATGTAGTGCAGAGTTGAGTTGTATACACTACTCAGAAAAAGGAAACATTAAAAACTTATTACCAACTTGTGCTACTATTTATAAGAAGAAAAACTCTCTATATGAGTCATATTTATCAATATGAGGGTTTGTATTCTGTCTTAGGAAAAAGAATATCATGAACCTTAAAACTGTTAAATTTATAGATAATAATCATTTGACATCATCAACAAATATCTTTGACTTTCTGTACTTAGGATGTGGGATTCACAATGGTCTCATGCTACTAAATAGTGACAGTTGAAATAATACAGAAAACCAACAATTGATATAAAATACAGTAAATGATAAGTACCCTAAAACAGAGGTTTATAAAACATCAGTAGAACCCCGAGTACAATCAGATAGGACAGCTAACCATGAACACTAGTAAGTGATTCAAGCAGAGACATAAATGAGGCAGGGACTAGCATGTCATAACAGTTATGATTTGAACCATGTTGAGTGTAGGGTCAATCAGATAGCAACAAATTGCATTAAAAACATTTTGAGAAATGTTCATACCTTTTTTGCCCAAGAGTTTGGACTCCATCAACTTTCCCAATAATGTACTAAATAGAAGAGAGAAATGAATAGAAAGGAAAGTTTCCCCCATATTCTCACCACCATTTATAGTTTTTGTTCATTGTGATGTGTAGCAGTTTCGCTGGTATTGTTAGAATCTAAAGTTTAGTTTAGAAATTAGGGGCCTGCGAGGTGGCGCTAGAGGTAAGATGTCTGCCTTGCAAGTGCTAGCCAAGGAAGGACCATGGTTTGATCCCCCGGCATCCTATATGGTCCCCAAGCCAGGGGCAATTTCTGAGTGCTTAGCCAGGAGTAACCCCTGAACATCAAAAGGGTTTGGCCCAAAAATCAAAACAAAACAAAACAAAACAAAAAAAGAAATTAACTGTGGGGCCTGAAGCAATAACAAAGCTAGTAGTGTGTTTGCCCTGCACACAACCAACCCGGAACAAACTCAAGTTTGATTCTCCGGCATCCCACATAGTACCCTGAGCCTGCCAGGAGCGATTTTAGACTGCAGAGCTAGGAGTAGCCCCTGAACACTACTGGGTGTCGCCCCAAAACCCAAATAAACAAATGCTTTTAAAAAAGAAATTAACTGTGAATTAGCTTTACTGTGAACCTAAGTGCAGCAGTTCTAAAGTATAAAGACTAGGCCTAGAAAAGCAGCCAGTTACTGGAACCAGACCCTATGGGGATATTCCAGGAACTGGCCCTCCTGGTTACATATAGGAGGTAGTTGACATGCCCTGAGTCTGTAGCAATGGACAGATAGCCAGCTGACACTGCAAGCTGGATCTGGAGATGCCTGATCACCCCTCACTGAGCTGACAACCTGCCATAAAAGTTTGTCTGATGCTACATTTGAACTAAAACCAATCCTAGCCCAACCTTGTACTAAGGACCAATAATTTTAAGAAAAGCAATACCCAGAAGAAGGAATCTTCTAGATTGAGTCCTAGATATTCCTTTAAATTTGGCCTGTAAACCATTCTCATAGTCCTCATTTTTTAGGAGATGTTGGACACCCATATGCCGTAATAAACTCCCTTGCATTTACATTACTGCTTGTTTTCCTGGTGGTCTTTTGCATGGTAGATCCTAAGTTCAGGACTTAACAAGGAGACATTATATTTAATTGTTATTTTAATTTGCATGATAAGTTATGGAAACATTCTTTTCAATGCCTTTGGTGATCTTTAGGTCTTCTTTCCAGAAGTTTCTGTTTATCTTCTCCCCCATTTTTTGATGTGGCTGTTTCTTTTATTCTTTTAAAGTTCTACAAGTGCTTTTCATATCTTGAATATAAGTACTTTGCTAGATAAATGTTAGGAAAATATCTCAGCCAAGATTCTTGGGTGGCTTTTTATTCTAGTCAACTTTTACACAAAAGTGTCAGTGTTTAATGTGGTCCCATTTATTTATGTTTACTTCTGTTTGCTTGGACTATGAAATTGGATCATTAAAGATACTTGTAGATTCAATGTCATCAAACTGACTTTGAGGAAAAAAACAATTTTCCTCAATATAATTTATGGAGCATTCCCCAACAGCAATTACCTTTGAAATTTTTGCCACCATTTGTTGAAGAAGATTTTCTTGCTCTAAAGCAGTGATCCTCAAACTACGGCCCACGGGCCACATACTGTATTTGTTCTCATTTTGTTTGTTCACTTCAAAATAAGATATATGCAGTGTGCATAGAAATTTGTTCGTAGTTTTTGTTTTTACTATATTCCGGCCTCCAACGATCTGAAGGACAGTGAACTGGCCCCCTGTTTAAAAAGTTTGAGGACCCCTGCTCTAAAGCATGTTTTATGCTTCTTTGCTGAAGATTAAATCTCTATATTCTGAGTTTCTATGTCTGAGCTCTCAAGTCTATTACATTGGTCTGAAAATCTGTTCTTATTCTACTACCATACTATTTTGATTAGTACAGTTTTTTTTGTTTGTTTGTTTGTTTGTTTGGTTTTTTTTTGGTTTTTGGGTCATATCCGGCAGTGCTCAGGGGTTACTCCTGGCTCCATGCTCAGAAATTGCTCCTGGCAGGCACGGGGGACCATGTGGGGCACTGGGATTCGAACCGATGACCTTTTGCATGAAAGGCAAACGCCTTACCTCCATGCTATCTCCCGGGCCCCTATTAGTACAGTTTTAAAGTATAATTTAAAGCAGGGGAAATAAATTCTTCCATCTTTATTTTTCCTAGGATAACTGGATATTCCAGCAGTTTTATGATGCCATATAAATTTTAGGAATTTTTGACCTAGGTCTTTGAAGAATGTCATGGGTAGTTTAAAATAATCGCATTGAATCTGTATAGTGTTTTGGGCAGAATTTTCATTTGACATTCATTATTAATCCTTCCAGTTTATGAACATGGTATATATTTGCACTATCTTGCATTATCCTTTATTTTTATTAGTAGTGATTTACAATTTTCTTTGTATAGATCATTCCTCTTTTGTGTTAAGCTGATTTCCAGATTTCTTAATTTTCCCAAACACAATTTTGAATGGGATCTTTAAATTTTTTCTTCTTTTTCATTGTTGATACAGAAATGCCATGGTTTTCTGCACATTGATTTTGTAGCCTGCCACTTTATTGTATGAGTTTAGAGTTTCTAAGGCATTTTTGTAGCCTTTAAAGTTTTCTAAGTATAATACCATGACATCTGAAATTAGTGATAGTTTGACTACATTTATATGAATTTATAATTTCACTCCTGAAATTTACCTCAAGGGTCCACAAATTCCTAAAAACTCTTTATAAAAAGATATTTTAGCAGTACTAATAATATATAATGGCTAAAATCTGGAAACAATTCAAGTGTCTAAGAACAAACTATTGGATATATATATATTGAATATAGATATATATATATTCTATCTTGATAGAATACTATCCAGCTAGAAAAAAGACAAAATTATGCAATTTGTTGCTATCTGAATAAATCTAGATAGTATCTCACTATATATATACAGTTATATATATATAGCTATAAAGATATATAGAGAGGGAGAGTACCATGCTATATATATATATAGCTATATATAGCTATAAAGATATATATAGAAAACTATAAGGATAAAGATAGTATGATAGTATATATATAGTACATATATACTATCTTGGTAGAATACTATCCAGCTAGTATGCAATTTGCTGCTATTTGAATAAATCTAGATAGTATCATGCTAAAGATAAAATAATTTTTCTCAAATGAAAAGTATAAACTCTAGCCCTTTAAGCTATTCTACTGAGCCCCTCACTTTAATTTTGATTGTTTTTCCCCTAATAATAAGAAAAGATGAAACTTTTCATGTATGTGTGCACCATTTCTATGTCCAGATTTGAAAAAAAATTGCCTAGATCTTTTGCATAATTTTTCATTGGGTTTTTTGATTTGTTATTGTTGAGTTGTGTGTCTTCATATTTTTGAATATCAACCACTTGTCAGATATAAAAATTTCAGATATGTAAATAGTCTCCTAATTAATAGGTTGATTTTTATTTGTTTGAGGGTTTAATTTTTTTCATCAGGTGAAAGATTTTGGTTTGATGTGGTCCCATCTATTTTGTTAATCTTTGCTTTTGTTTTCTTTACCATTGGAATTATTAAGTCTCCAAACATTTGCTGAGGTCTACAGGCATTCACTAGAACTGTGCATTTTACACTATAAATATTTACTAAATTAAAATAAAATTCAAGAAAAGCGTAACGAACATAGCAGTCATTAGTTATTAAATCCAAAGTTTATTAAAACTTAGAAGTACAATATGACATAAGTGATACAACTGTGATAAATTAATGCACACTGAATCAGTACAATGGCATATAATATATCTGAAATGTCTTCTGATAATTTTTCATCATATAAAATATTTCAAATAAAATTGAAATATAGAAATAAATTTGTTCTGCATCATAGGTCTGGAGTAGAGCTGAGGCATAGGGTCAATGTAAGTTAATTAACTATAAAAACATGGTCCCTATGGGGCGAAGCGATGGCTTTGAATTCGGGTGATCTAGGAGGGATTGCTGATCAGTTCGATCCCCCAGGGTCCCATATGGTACCCCTAGCCAGAAGAGATTTCTGAGCGCATAGCCGGGAGTAGCCCCTGAGCGTCACAAGGTGTGGCCCAAAACACACACCCCTGAAAACAAAAACACACATGGTCCCTAGAGTAAGTGGAAAATGAATATAATTACTGAGAAGATAAATATGGATATTAAACATCTATTTTTCCTGGCAAAATATTGGAAGCAATTACATTCAATCCCAACAACACAAAATCTTACTTACCACTACTTTTTAAGAGAAAAAAATGATGATTCTTTATAATTAATATTTTAAAATCTCCTCAATTATGGAAAGAAAAGACCAAACAGGATGTTCTCAAAGGAAAAACTCCAAATGAAATGTTACTGAGAAGGTCTATCTCTAGTGTTTTATCTATCTCCCCCCTCAAGACTTTATTCTAAGCTCTTTGCTTTAGAATGTTCATGCCTCCATTCAATAAAGACCAAGACCAGACAAAGGTCAGCCTGAGTGATCAAATTTAGCTCGAGGGAACAAATGGAGAAAAATCTCAACTCACTTGTTGAGTGGCTCTAAAGCTCTTCAATCTTTTAATTACAACCTTTGCTGAATTTATTCGATGCATTTCTGTTCCCCATTTGGAACTGAGTGGCTATCCCTGAATCGCCATGTAAAAACTGGGCAGTCACTTCTAAGGTTGCAGATGGAACCATAGGGCACCATAATTCACCCAGATCAGTGGAGGTGCCTGCCAGGGTGGAGTGGGACTTGCTGCAGCTTTGCATGTGTTCTAGAAATGTTTGCTTGCATATTAGGTTTTAAGAAAGACATACATATTTTTAGTTAGCTATGCTAACAATCATTTGACCAATGTCTGTTTCTTATGTCCCCATAGACCTGGTTCTGAATAATTTATGTGGGGTTTTGATCATCTTTAGGCACTCAGGGTCAACTTTTGAATACTGAATTCTGGGGGCTGGCTATGACCATGGCGATTTCCTTTCTTTTTCAGAAGAATGTATTTGCTTTCAGGCAACATATCTCTCCTTATGCAATGTGAAAAGCCCATTCTTCTGGTTGTGAGTATTGTACATGTTGTTACTGAAAGTAATTATCCCATGAGCTTGAATCAGAAAGATTGGAAATTTATAATCCACCAAACAAAATTCTTTCAAATCTAAGATAAAAGACTATTTCAGGGATACTTATTTGCAATGGAATTTAACTATGATTTTTCTTTTTTTCCCTATCATTGGCTATTTTTCATTTTTCAAAGCACTAATCTAATATTATGAGAAAGTTTTCTTAAAAAAAACAACTTTAACATCCCTATTATTAAATTATGATAGCAATTTCAAAGAAAACTCTCTAGGCTTTCTCTAAGTTCCAGGAGTTATAAGGAACACTTTTGTGCCTGCAATGATGTACTTTGACCTACAGACTCCCAGCAGGGATATTAGTAAGATGCAGCTAGCAGAACAATATAGGTGTTATGTGGGCATATAAAAAAGACAGAGAATTGTTTACCAAAATGAATTCTTTTGTATTAGGACACTCTCACCCCACCCCTCTCTACACAGATGGGAAAATTCCATGGTTAAAATAAATTTGGAAAATATTGTATATGGTATTCTCTTATAGAGACACATAATCTACTTTATTATCTTAAAGCATATGCAATGTCCTGAAATACTGTATTCATACAGTAATCAGAATTTGTCTCCAGTTTCTTCAAACTCTAGAACACTTATCACTCGGAATTAACAGAATTTACATTCCAAACAGAAATCTTTGGAAGGCATTTTCTAAATAATTAGCAGTTATATTTTATAACAAGGATCTGTGAGTACATTGTTTTTTCCACTTTTAATAGCTTTCCTTTCAAACCAAATTATTTTATCTCAGCACTAGCCTTGTATGTTGTTTGAACCTCTCTAAGTTTAGAAACACTGGAATGGTGAATTTTGTCTCTAGGAGACAGGAGAGGAGGCCTTATTTCAATTCATTAAACTTCACTGACCTGGTTACAAATTTGGCAGTGATTTTTTGCTTCTTTCACTCCCAGCTAATCACTAATCACAATAGCTCCTACATGCTTCTCATGTGCCAAATATAGATTGTTCCAACAATCAAACATCTAGGGAAGATCATTCATTCCCATTACAGGAAAACAAAATGGAGCACCTCAGATGCTGAGAAATTTCTCTAGTATGGAGTGTGGTACTCTGTTTGACTTGATGTTTCCTCTGGATCACACAGTTTCCATCTGTGGTGATCTTGCCTTTCTCCTGCTTATAAGCAGACAGGTATCTACTTCCAGAATGGAGGCACACTTGAATTACTGGATGATATCACAACCTATGAAATTAGTTTATTTGCTAGTGTATAGTAAATTCAAAATACCTAGAACTTACCATGAAGATTTGAAAATTTTAAAAAGCTCTGGTAGTTAACAATCACTCATGATTATTTTGTACTGGACTTAATAAAGAATCTTTCTTCAATCAAACCCAATGATTCCCAGGACTTACTGCTCTGTGCTCAGGAATTACTCCTGACATTGCTAGGGGACCACATGGGATGCCGGAAATTAAACCCCATTCAACCAAGTGGTAGGCAACCACCTTGCCCACTGTACTACCACCCCATTCTCTGGTTAAGAAAGTTCAAGTGCAGTTGCTCATGCTCTTCTCAGATAGATATCATGAGGTAAATTTATAATGTTTGTGTTACAGAGGAGCTGTTTGGAGGTTCAGAAATGTTAAGACACTTGCCTGAGATTACAGATTACATATTATATTATTACACATTACAGATTATATAGCTAGTAAATGACAAGGGTCAAAGGCTGAAGATAGAAAGGATAAAAATATTCCCTGCTGAATAATAAAATATGACTGAAAAGATATAACAATTATTGGATTTAGAATCTGTGGTAGGCACTGTCCTAAGACTATAGCGACTTTGACTCTACCACAATGCCGTAAGATTGTGATCATCATCATCCTACATTCCCATTTATTTTTATAAAGAAAGAGAATGAGAAAAGAGGATGTTCATAAATTATTCAAAATTACAACGTTAGCATATAATAGTGCAGAAATTAGAACGGACTCCAAAAATCCAGATTATTTTTAATCATATCTTTATTAAAGCACCATGATCACAAACATGTTTGTAGTTGTGTTTCAGTTATAAAAAAGAACATCAACCCTTCACCAGTATAATCTTCCCATCACCAATGCCCCAATACACTCCTCCCTAACCCCTGTATTCAAGACAGACATTCTATTTCTCTCACTCATTTCATTTGCCATGATAGTTGTTAGTGTAGTTATTTCTTTAACTTCACTCACCATTCTTTGTGGTGAACTTCATATCATGAGCTAGTCCTTCTAGCCCTCATCTCTATTGTCTATATTACAATAATGTCTTTTATTTTTCTTAAAACTCACAGATGAGTGTGACTATTCTGTGTCTCTTTCCCTCTGGCTAATTTCACTCAGCATAATAGTTTACATGTCCATCTTGTATAGGAAAATTTCATGACTTCATTTTTCCTGATGGCTGCATTGTGTATGTGTAGAACAATTTCTTTAGACACTCACCCATTGTTGGGCATCTGGGTTGCTTCTAGATTCTGGCTATTATAAATAATGCTGCAATATATATAGGTGTGCAGAAGGCATATTTTTTGTATTGTGCAAGATCCATTCATGATGAAAACCCTCACCAAAATAGGAGTGTAAGGAACCTTCCTCAAGATAGTAACAACCACCTACAAGAAGCCAACAACCAACATTATCCTTAACGGTGAAAAACTGAAAGCATTTCCACTAAGATCAGGCACTAGGAAAGGCTGTCCACTGTCTCTACTCCTATTCAACATAGTATTAGAAGTCCTAGAGATATCAATCAGACAAGAGAAGGAAATCAAAGGAATTCAAATAGGAAAAGAGGAAGTCAAACTATGATTATTTTCAGATGATATGATGATATACATGGAAAACCCTAAAGAGTCCACAGAAAAGCTTCTAGAAATAATAAACCAATATAGCAAAGTGGCAGGCTACAAAGTCAATACACAAAAGACAGTGGCACTCCTCTATACTAATAGAGACTCAAGGAAAAAGAGATCAAAGAATCTATGCCTTTTAAAATAATATCCCAAACTATCAAGTACCTAGGAATCAACCTAATAAGAGAGGTGAGACCTATACCATGAAAACTTCAAAACGCTTCAGATAGAAATTGAAGAGGACCTAAGAAAATGGAAGAACATCCATGCTCATAGATTGGAAGAATCAATATCATTAAAATGACCATCTTTTGTTTGTTTTGGTTTTTTGGGGGGTCACACCTGGCAGCGCTCAGGGGTTACTCCTGGCTCTATGCTCAGAAATCGCTACTGGCAGGCACAGGGGACCATATGGGATGCCAAAATTCGAATCACCATCCTTAATCCCTATTCAAATTCAGATATCATTCTTTAAGGACTTAGAACAATCAATTATAAAGTTTGTGTAGGATCATAAAAGACCTAAGATAATTAATCTATTTAAAAAAAAAAACACAGGGGGCCGGGCAGTGGCGCTGGAGGGTAAGGCGCTTGCCTTGCCTGCACTAACCTAGGACGGACCACGGTTTGATCCCCCGGTTCCCATATGGTCCCCGTGCCTGCCAGGAGCAACTTCTGAGCGAATAGCCAGGAGTAACCCCTGAGCGTCACTGGGTGTGGTCCAACCCCCCCCAAAAACCACAAGAAACTGGGAGGCATTTATCCCTCTCTTTGGGGGAGGGGGGCTTTGGGGTCACATTTGTCTGCGCTCAGGGGTTACTACTCCAGACTGCTCTCAGAAATCACCCTGTCATACACAAGGGGACATATGGAATTCCTGGAATCAAATCACCATCTACCCGGATCAGTTGCATGCAAGGCAAACACCTTACCACTGTGTTATTGCTCCAGTCCTGGGAGGCATCTCTTTACCTAACTTGAAGCTCTACTACAAAGCCATAGTAATCAAAACAGCAAGGTATTGGAACAAAGAATTTCATAACAATGAGTCAAAACAGAATTTTTGCACTCAACATATCAGATGTGGTCTATATATACATACTCTCTCTATATATATAAGTACATATTCTAATTCCATATAAGTATATAAATATATGTCCTAATTTCCCCAACGTTTGTAGTGTCTATGCAGAAGGAGGAGGAGGAGGAGGAGAAGAAGAAGAAGAAGAAGATGATGATGATGATGAAGAAGAAGAAGCCACATCTGCTTCTCTCCCCTCCTTTTTTTTTCTTTTTAATTTTACTTATATTCTAGATAAGAGGCTCCTGCCTTTTTGACATAACTTGAGTCATTTTGATCTGTCTCATATTTCTACATATTCCTACAAATTGAGAACAAAAAGTGGTTTGGGCCTGTGGACGGGCCAAGCAATCTCAGGAACATTGAGTAGAGAAAAAAAAAAGAGATCAGATGAAAATAGCCATCCCAAAGTCAATACCAATAGAATCAAGAGAACCCAATCCACAACAAGCTAAATACAAAATGGACCTGTTACATTGGTAGTCCTGGGAGCAAGGGGCAGAGGTATGAGATGCATGTGGGGAACTAGGATGGATGGAAGACAACACTGGTGGCGGGAATGGCCCTAAATCACTTTCACTATATGCCTGAAATACAACCGTGAAAGACTTGTAATACACGATTGTCTCAATAAAATAAATAAATAAATATTTTAAAAAAACAGATTTTTAACTTTCATGAATTCACAAATATGTTTTGAATAATGGGACTAATTACAACATAAATCAGTTGGGAATCACATATGTTTTCATAAATCAGAAATCCTTCATTTCATAAAAATGCTCAGATAGATTTATAAGAAATAATTTCAGTGACATCACTGTAATCTTCAAAATTATTTCTTTACTTCCATTAGACATATTTTGATCTAATATCCTTCTAGGGGTTTATATTTTTTAAAAAAAATTCATTGCAAATCATATTTGTCCTATTTTGGGAAAATTTATTTGAAACATTTAAATCAACAAACAAAAAAAGCAAATCATTAAGAAGATTGTGCCTATATTTCTCCCACCCAGGCCCTTTCTAGATAATCAGCATTGCTCTTTTGAACAAATATTTCTCTGCTCTTCCTGCTTCTAAAGTATTAAGAGCCAGAACAAAATAGAAGAGCAGTTACAGGAGAGAAAACATCAAACATTATTATAAAAAACTTTGTATTTTTCATGGACAGCTCTAAGAGAGCTGTTCTGGGTGGGCAGCATTGCCCAACAGCTGTGTAATATTCAGCAAAAATTTGCCTCTCTGGATTTATGAGGTATAAACCAGAACCATCAGAAGATCCAAAAATGATGAGACCAGTTCTGAAATCACCGTGTCAACACTTAAAAAGTGCAGTGAAAGCAAATAAAAATGATTAAATTTGGAGTGACAGAAGGTGTGGGCATGCAGGGCACAACCAGCATTTTCCAATGGGACACATTCATCGCAAATGGGCCATGCAAGGTGGCCTGGAGCAGGCAGCCAGAGGCAGGTGGTCAAGTCAGCTTCCACTTCTTTGGACACTACAGAGAAGAGAAGATGGATATATTCTCATTCTAAATTATACTGGCTTATACTAGAAAAGTCAAATCTGTCTGCTTTAGTCCAGACTCCTTTTAACAGACTATCTCCCTGAGTATGCTGAGGACCTCGGTAGATGGTAGTAACACCTCTTACCTATTCTCAATCTGGTTCTTTTCATTATATATCTATCCTTTTACTAATAATAATATAGATTTTTCCATCTTTATCCCATTACAGAATCCCTTGAGTAGTTCCTGTCATTTGCTACCTTGGACACAAGAGGAAAAAATAAGATACAGACAAATTAATTTTCTTAGGTAAAATAGGTATAAAGGCAACCTAATATTTGATGCTTCCTTTAAGACATTCTATGTTCAGCTATCAGGAAACCAGCCAAATCAGTCTGCTGATTTGGAGACCATGACTTAATAATAGTTTTTATATATCTATAGTGGGGGGTAATCATTATTTTGTGAAAATTAAAAATCACTCAGAACTGCAAAGCTGCACAGGAGGCAGGGTGTTTGTTTTGTACCCACAATCCAGGTTAGATCCCTTTTATTCCATATGGTCCCTGAGGCCATTAGGAGTGATTCCCTTGAGCCAGGAATAACTGTTGAGCACTGTAGGGTGTAGCCCCCCCCACCCCTAAAATCATTAACCTGCAATTGCAATTTTATGACTCATGAATAATATTTGATTAAAAATGTTCATTGAAGAAATTATAACAGAGTTGGTAAATCCTACAGAGCTTCAAATATTTATTGTCTGATGTATTAGGGAAAACACATTCTGGTATCTATATTATACTGAGAAAGGCTAAGGAAAAGTCTTCAAATCTCTATACCACTGTTGTCAAAGCATTTCCATTCCACCTACTGACCTCTATAGATTTCATCTTTTATTTGTTCCTGTGATAGTTGTCATGGTGCCAAATTTCTGACCTACTATCTTAGATTATCTCATCTTATCATAAAATATGTGGCTAGAAATATAAACACTATATGCCAGCAAAAGTGGACATAGTTGTTCCATATAAAGGCAAGTTTCCAAAGAGTAGTTATTGCTACTTGAAATATAAGTGAACCAATGTTCAAATGAGTAGGGAATAAAGCATTTAGAATTTTTAAACATAATTTACTCTCACCAAAAATAGCCAGTTAATCTGTGTACCAGGGAAAAAAAACGTGGTCCCTTAAACTAACCAATCAGTCAATTGCTTCTTCAAGGTTGTGATTCAAGCCTGAGATAAGAAAATGCAAGTGACACTCTGGCTACGAAGAGCTATACATATGAAACAGGCATCAGGGGAAAAAAATGCTAATGGGGAAAGCAATGCTCCTGCTTCTCTGATTGCTGAATTTCAAATATTTTAATAAATGAAACCACATTTGCTTTCAACATTAGTTTGATAAAAATTTCACCTGAATACTTCATGCCCAGCTTTCATCACTATAGCAACAGCACAGGAGCAGAATTTGGCATTTTCTTAACCATGATTAAAGGGATAACCACTGAAGGAGGGGAACTTACAACAAAAAAATTATACAATAAACATAACCAGATACTTGAAGTTTTGGTTTTCTTTTGCATTAAGATGCAATCTATAAGAAGGAAGAGCTTGGTGGCAAATATAATATTTATAGAAGAACTAGTATCCAGAAATCTCCAGAGGACTTATTTGTATATATACAATGGGATGTGGGTCCCCAAAAGCTGGATTCTTTGTCATTCTGTTGGTTTTACCCTACTCTGTAGTTCCTTTAATCAACTTTAAGTCTCAGAGGGTCTAGGCAGATATTGTAATATCTCTGACACTTATCATTGCAGTATCAATACTGGAAGTAAGGGTTAGAGCAATAGTATAGTGAATAGGACTTTTGTTTTGCAAATGGCCTAGCTAGGTTCATTCTCCAGCATCCCATATAGTCCTCTGAGTCAACCAGGAGTATTTTTTGAGTGCAGAGCCAACAGTAATTGGGTGTGGTCCTTTAAAACATGATAACAATATAAACTTTAAAAAAAAGCAGGTGATAGTTGATTTGACAGGAAAGCTCCAGAATTGACAGATGAACTAAGAAATAATCTAAAAGCACTGAAGATGAGAAGTAGCATGAGCCCGGCATGGTTTTACAAGAAAAAAAAAATGACAGAGGTGGCTTACCTATAAACTTCCAGATCAGAACCAGTGCAGACAATCCAGCTAACTTCCACATTCACAAGTAGAAAGAAGAAAGAAAGAAAGAAAGAAAGAAAGAAAGAAAGAAAGAAAGAAAGAAAGAAAGAAAGAAAGAAAGAAAGAAAGAAAGAAAGAAAGAAAGAAAGAAAGAAAGAAAGAAAGAAAGAAAGAAAGAAAGAAGGAAGGAAGGAAGGAAGGAAGGAAGGAAGGAAGGAAGGAAGGAAGGAAG
>PVKC010014602.1:0-21859 GCA_004027635.1 Crocidura indochinensis | reverse complement strand
GCAGGGAAGGGGGGGGGGGAGAAGATGCTCAGCAGATGCCAGAATTGAGCTCATAAGGGAAGGGCCCCTGCAGTGTAACTGTGGGAGGATGATGTTTCGTCCCTAAGTACAGTAGTGCAACATAAAGTTTCTTCAGTCAGTTTTTTGTATTTCTTCATCAGTCTGGGGAGTCGCTAAAAGGCACAACGCCCCTGCCTTGTTTGCTGATGAGATCCCCCGCTTTGACTCCACCAAACTACAGGTTCCACCTGCTATCGTCCTGTGGCTCCCTCAAATTGTCTGGAGATGGCCCAGAATAGCAAGAGCGGAATTTTATCAGTGAGCTCAAACAGGCTACAAACTATCATCAATCTCAGCAACACCAGGGTAGCCCCAGACTTCTGAAGACAGTTAGGGAGTCCCTCAAAATATAGGAAAACAAAACTGCATTTTTCCATTTTCTTTCAGACCATACCTAGCTGTGCTCTGGGAGTACACCTGGCTCTGTGCTCAGAGTTCACTTCTGACAGTGCTCGGAGGTCATAGGTAGTGCTGGAGATCAAACTGGGTCAGCCTCAGGCAAACCAAAAGCCTTAACTTTCTTAGTATCTCTGGCCCCTTAATTGAAAACTCCAAGGAGAGTAATTCTTACCCCCAATACATGCACAAAAATAAAAAAAAAAAAGGCAAAAAAGCAAGTTCACTGACAATACCCCAAATCTTTCTTTTCTGAAGTTACTCACAAACCCATTTAAAATTTATTTTTGCTAAGACATTTCTCCTTCTTGTCCTTTGATAGACAATAAAGCAAATAAGGCAAAGCCTGGAATGAGGGGCCGAGGCCCCTTTCATTCTTTTCCTTTAATATATATAATTGCTTTATTTAAGCACCGTGGTTACAGAAGTCTGGGCTCCTTTAATATATATAATTGCTTTATTTAAGCACCGTGGTTACAGAAATGTACACAGTTGGGTTTCAGTCAAAGAATATACACTGCCCTTCACCAGTGTAACTTTCTTGCCACCACTGTTCCCCTTTTTTTACTCTCTCTCTCTTTTCTCTCTCTCTCTCTCTCTCTCTCTCTCTCTCTCTCTCTCTCTCTCTCTCTCTCTCTCCCTCAGTTTGTCCTACTGCAAATACCGCAAATGTTCCTTTCCGATTAGACCCTTCTCAACTCTAACTGCTCTTTGTGGCAAGATTCCTAGTGTAGACTGGTCCTGTTAATCTTCATTTCTATTGTCTCTGATATCATCCCCACACTGTCTTTTATTTTCCTTATATCCCATAGATGAGTAATATTATTCTATGTTTATCCCTCTGCCTCATTTCATTCAGCATAATACTCTCCATTCCATCCAGGTATAAGCACATTTCATGACTTCATTTTTCCTAATGGCTGCGTAGTATTCCATTGTGTATATATACCAGTTTCTTTAGCCACTCATCTGTTTTCAGGCACCTGGGTTACTTCCAGATTCTGGCTATTATAAATAAAGCTGCAATGAACATAGGAGTGCAGAGGTCATTTTTGTATTGTGGTTTTGTGTTTCTGGGGTATATCCCTAGGCATGGTATTGCTGAATAATATGGAAGTTCAATTTCCAGTTTTTTAAGAAATATTGATATTGTTTTCCAAAAGGCTAGACTAGATGGAATTCCAATCAGCAGTGAATGAAAGTCCCTTTCTCCCTTTATCTACACCAGCACTGGTTGTTCTTGTTCTTTGTGACATGCGCCATTTTCTGTGGTGTGAAATGGTACCTTATTTTTGTTTTGATTTATATCTCCCTGATTATTAGTGATGTGCATCATTTTTTAATGTGCTTTTTGGTCATCTGGATTTCTTCTCTGAGGAAATGTTTGTTCATCCCTTCTCCCTATTTTCTGATGGGGTTAGATTTTTTTTTTTCTTGTTAAGTTCTGTCAGTACTTTTTATATTAGCCCCTTTTCTTCTGTGGATGGCTTTGTATCTTAGTTACTATTTCCTTTGAGGTGGAGAAGCTTCTCAGTTTAATGTAGTCCCATTTGTTTATCTCTGTTTCCACTTGCTTAGACTGTGATGTTTCCTCCTTGAAGATACCTTTAGTCTTAATGTCATGGAGTATTTTGCCTGATTTTTCCTCTATGTTGACCTTATGGTTTCAGGTCTGATATCAAGATCATTAATTCATTTTGATTTTACCTTTGAGCATGGTGTTAAAGAGATTGCACCTTTTTGCATGTAATTAACCAGTTCTTCCAATATCACTTGCTGAAGAAGCTTTCCTTGCTCCTTCTTGTGTTTGCTGCCTCTTTGTCAAAGATTAATTGGTTGTATATCTGGGGGGTCAGTTTCAAAACAGTCAAGTTTATTACATTGATCTGAGGGTCTTCTTTATTCCAATATCATGCTGTTTTAATTAATGTTGCTTTATAGTACAGTTTAAAATTGGGAAAAGTGATACCTACCATCTTCTTTTCCTCAAGGATATCTTAGCTATTCGTGGGCCTTTACTGTTCCAAATGAATTTCAAGAATGTTTAATCCACTTTTTTGAAGAATGTCATGGGTATCCTTAGAGGGATTGCATTGAAGCTGTATATGCTTTGGGGAATATTGGCATTTTAGTGATGTTAATCTTCCCAATCCATGAACAGGGTGTATGCCTCCACTTCCTTATGTCTTTCTTTTATTTCCTGAAGCAGTGTTTTATATTTTTGTTTATAAAGAGATCTTTCGTCTCTTTAATTGACTCAAAGGTACTTGATTTTCTAAGGCACAATTGTGAATGGGATCATTTTTGTACCATTTCTTCTTTTTCATTTTTTGTATATAAAAATATCATGAATTTTCGAGTTTTAATTTTGTAACCATCCACTTTACTATACAAATCTATTGTTTTGAGGATATTTTTGGTAGTCTTTAGGATTTTCTAAATATAGTATCATGTCATTTGCAAACGGTGAGTGCTTAACTTCTTCCTCTCATATCTGGATGCCTTTGATATCCTTTTCTTGCCTGATTGTATGGAAGATACTTCCAGTACTATGTTTAATAGAAGTGGGGAGAGGGGTCAATCATGTCTTGCACTAGATCTTACAATAAAGGCTTTTAGTTTTTCTTCATTGAGAATATATGCCATGGGCTTGTGGTAAATGGCCTAGGCAGTGGTCCTCAAACTACAACCCGCGGGCCACATACTGTATTTGTTCCCATTTTGTTTCTTCACTTCAAAATAAGATATACACAGTGTGCATAGGAATTTGTTCGTAGTTTTTGTTTTTACTATAGTCCGGCCTCCAACGATCTGAGGGACAGTGAATTGGCCCCCTGTTTAAAAAGTTTGAGGACTCCTGGTAGAGCGTACTGAGAAAAGTTCTTTCAGTTCCCATCTTGTTGATAGTGTTTAACATTAATGGGTGTTGAACCTTATCAAATGATTCCTCTGCATCTATTCATATAATCATATAGTTTTTATTTTTTCTTTTGCTGATATTTGTTGCATTTTGTTGACTGACTTGCATATGTTTAATCATCCTTGCATCTCTGAGATGAATCCTACTTGGTCTTCTTGATGAGCCATTGGGTCCTATTTGCTAGGATTTTGTTGAGTATCTTTGCATCTGTGTTCATCAAGGATATTGGTCTGTAGCTATTTTTTTCTTTTGCAGCCCCTTTAATACTAACCTGCCATTATAGCTAAGGCCCTGGTCAGCAAAATGTGGAACTATGTGGCATGAACTTACAATAATGACTCTGAAATGCCTGGCTTCCTTACAAAGACTATGGCATAAACTGTTCCAGGGCCCATTGTCTTGTCTCCACAGTCAACCAACTCATCCCCATACCTAAAGTTCAATGGTTGGGATTTGCTTTTTAATTGTATCCAGACTGAAGTTCAATATCATCTTCACTATCTATTCATGACTTCCAGCAAAATGCAGAACACTTTGTTATAGAGAATAAATTACAGTTTAGAAGGATTAAATCATCTGTGTTTTGGAGACTCCCCAGAAAGATGACACTGCTTTTTATTAAAAAAAAAAAAAGTGGGGGGGAGGCTGGAGCAATAGCACAGCAGTAAGGTGTTTGCCTTGCATGCGTCCAACACAGGACAGATGGTGGTTTGAATCCCGGTACCCCATATGGTCCCCTGAGCCTGCCAAGAGCGGCTTCTGAGCTCAGAGGCAGGAGTAACCCGAGCGCCGCTGGGTGTGACCCCAAAACCAAAACAACAACAATAACAACAACAACAACAACAACAAAACAGACCAGAGCAATGGTGCAGGTGTTTGCCTTGCATGTGACTGACCCAGGACAGACTTCGGTTCGATCCCCTGGTATCCCATATGGTGCCCCAAGCCAGGAGCGATTTCTGAGTGCAGAGCCAGGATTAACTACTGAGCATCACCAGATGTGGCCCAAAAATAAAAAATAAATAAAATAAATAAAAAAAGTGACAGAAATACATCAAAAAGGAAGTTCTCCTTTCTCATCATGAGAGATGACCCTTCGGTGTTAAGGAGTCTAGAGCTCAGCACAATATGGCCAGCGCCACAGCAGGAAAGGTCAGAGAATCCTCTGTATGCTGGAAAGGTGGAGAAGTTTCACTAGACATTCTGTTCTAGAAGGTTCTGAGGAGACATATATGTGCACAGAAATGTAGAGTTTTGAAAAATATTTGCTATATCCTGTTAATCAGTCTGAAGCACTCTGTTGGAAGAGAAATGGACAGTGTGTTCTGTGCTCCCTAATTATTTACTCGAGAGAGAAGTTCTGAAGCAAAGGAGCTCAGCAATCCATCAGCTTTAGTGACACACTTATATGTGTGATCCTCAGGCAAGTTCAAAATGTAAGACAGAACTTTATAAAGCAACACACAGAGCTTTCTTTATAAGTCATAATCGTTTCACGAAACTAGGATTTCTCTTTAGCAGCTCGGGCTTTCCTAAAACTTCTATTAAAATAAACCACAAGTCCACATTTTTTTAAGCTGCATTTCTGAAACTATTGACTACTCAGGCAAAACAAAACAAAATCTTACTCAATCTTACTCAATGAGGTAATCAATCTTACTCAACCATCTTATGAACAAGGATTGGGCACATTTGAGGGTACAGAAGTTAGTTCTCAGAAAATGGTTCTCAGATGCTACGGGTGATGATATAAAAGAAATACTGCCCATTCTGTACAGATGGTGAATTGATTCTACACACATTATCTACCTACTAAGAAAAAACTGTTACCCACCACAGCAGTACCCATAAACAAACACACAAAACCTCAGCTTATTTAAATAGTGAGCTGAGACTTTCAGAATATATCATCTGAGCACCCATGAAAGAAAATGAATTGCATATAATTTTGCACTTTCACTATTACTTTTGAGCATGTCAGTGACTTACTGAAGAAAAGTGTGTACTTCTAACTGGGGAACTTTGATGAGAAAAATTCCTTTTCATCCTCAATGTGCTACATTACTGTTGAGAATAATACCACAACTGAATTTAAACACAACCTGATATGTCTCACATTCTGCCTTCCAATATGTTCCTAACTGCCAGATACAGTATATTAAATACATCTCTTCATAGACACACATTATACATGATATACCACCAAGCAATACTTATTGACATACCTTAATTTTTCTGTTATGTTTGTGTTTGTTTATGTGCTCTTATTGATAGTTTCTTATGTATATACTCCCAACATCACCCTCATAACCTGTGTGCTCATCTCTTTCCCCAAGGTCCCCAACAGGTCCCCCACTTTAATTTCATACCTCTCAACTCAATTGTGTGAATCAGTTCTACCAACGTGTTGGCTTTGGCTAGATGTGGAACTTTGTAAGAGAGCAGAGTTGGGAAATAAAACCCTTATTTTCTACAGAGGAGTAGACAGGATCTCATTGATGTAAGAGAGCACTTTGAGAGAGAAATAAGAGTCTATTACAACTCCCTTCTCTACAACCCAAGTCCCTGGGAATTTTGTATCGTGTGTCTTGCCCTTGTAGGATCAGAGCGCATCAACTGTTCCCATGAGTATCACTCTCCAGTTTGGAGGTGACTCTCCTGGGCAGCATTCTTCACCTGCAGGTTAGTACCTTTCCACATTGAGAACTCAGGTGAGTGCTGTGTGGTTTCCAATCTCTCAATACCCACGGGGCCCACTCTGGTCCACAGATACTGGTTGAAGACCAATGACTCAGGCAGTCCTCGATTTTGCCTATTCCCATGAACTTGGAAATCTATATGTTAAATATGTTCTTTAAAATAAAGTTCATGTGTTTGAGAGGTAGAATGATTGTCCTGGGATTGATCCTCAGGAAGAAACTGGAAGTGGGAAGAAGAGTAAAAGGAAGTAATCTCATACCATGATAAAAACTTATGACATATTGTTGGGGGTGGAGAGGCTACATCAAAAGGTTATATTATATCAACTATATGTTTAGTACAGAACCGACTGATGGAGCTTAGGTGTTGGAGGTTAGGATGATGAGGATGATTTGGATTTCAGGGCCACACCCATCCTGGCTTTATGCTCAGGGATCACTCCTGATAGAGCTCTGGGCACCATATGGAATTCTGTGTCTGGAACTCAGGTAAGCTGTATGCAAGGCAAGCATCCTAGCTCTGTACTATCACTCTGACCAGAAAAGAGATAAGTAAAAGATGAAGACTGATCACTTAATCATGCCAAGAATACCTGATCTATGTGTGTTCATAAAATTCATATCCATGCAGCTCAGGAGAAAGAACACATTAGTGTTGACCTTTGCCTGGCTCTGGTGACACCTCTCATCCAGCCTGGGTTTCTGGGTAAACTATACACAAGGCTGTGATCTCAGACCCAATGAGCGCCCTCTGGACAACTGAATACAGAATAGTCTATCTTCTTTAGGACACACAGGAACATGTTTCATGATGAGTTCATTGGGGAGGCACCAAACAGAAATGAGACAGGGTTAGAAGAAAAGCAAGAACTGTCTTCTTTTTTCTTTTTTCTCTTTTTTGGTTTTTCAGGCCACACCCGTTTGATGCTCTTGGGATTACTCCTGGCTTGGGGGGACCATATGGGATACCGGGGTAGAGAACTGTAGTCCTCCTTGGCTAACGCTTGCAAGGCAGACACTTTACCTCTAGCACCACCTCGCTGGCCCCAAGAACTGACTTCTAAACACAAAAACAAACTCAGCATGCAGACCAATTTTCTCATTTCTCTCCCATCTTGGATAAATGAGTGTTCAAAACTCCTCTTAAACAGGAGTGGCAGTACAAAGGCTTACTTACCTAAAGGTCTCCCCTTGCCTGTGGGCAAGCCTTATCTGACCCATTATTGGATCAGATAATAAAACCATTATCTGTTTCCCACCAGGAGTAATCTCAAGCACAGAACCTGGAGTAAGTCTTTAACACTTTTGCCTATAACCCAATCCCCCAAACAAAACAAAGCAAAACACTAATTTAAAATTTTTTGAACCATCTTGTTCCGGCTCTCAAATTGAGGGGAAATAATGGAGGGTTCCATGACTAAACAGTTGTTTGAGCACTAAGTAGTAGCAAAAATGATTGGATTTAAACACCAAATCCAAGGCCAATAACATCAGACTTGATACCCAACCTATAATAACCTAGACACTGAGGGAACCACTTATACTAGCAGCCCTGGGGGTAAGGGTGGGGGATATGGGATGCAAGCTGGGAAAAGGGGTGGTGGGAGGGCAACTTTGGTGATGGGAATGCCCCTGATTTAATGTTAATATGTACCTAAAATATTACTGTGGAAGGTATGTAATCCACTTTGGTCAAAATAAAAATTATTATTATAAAAATGGAATATACATGTTTGAGGTATGAACAAAGATAGGAGTCTTTCTGTCTCTTGTAGACTGATTCTTCTGGATTTTATTTAAGCTTAAGATCTAATCTTAACCTCATGACTGGTAATAAACCACGATACAATTAAGAAAGCAAAACTCCACTCTCTGAGTTCCAAGGAAATCATAGCCCTTCAGAGGACAATCATAGTATTTTAACTTGCAAAACTAACATTTAGTTACTGCAGCTAAACTGCACAGTACTGTGAATCCTGGTGAGGAAGGTAATTAATCTAATTGAGCTGAACACATAAGGGTGCTGGAGTGCAGAAAGCTGCCCTGGGACACCTGAGCCCAGCTACCAGGCCTGTCCCTTGCAGGGCATAGCAGAGCAAAGGGGAAGGGGCAGTGGGGCAGGAAGGCGGTTCCTCCCACAATTCCATGTCACAAGAGGATTTATTGCCTTCACCAGATGCACCTGCCTGTTTCAAAAAAAAGCCCATGAATCAGAGAATCAGATCTGATTACGGACCTGAACATCACACGGGGGTGGGGGGGGGGACAAGTGACCGATTCCAGACATAAACAGCTCCGTGGTAAGAACCATCCAGTCAGCGGCTGAGCCAAACCAAGCTGTCATCACTCCCTAGACTCTGCATGACCCAGGAGCAAGAGGGATTAAACAGACCATGAGAAGTACACATTATAAGAAACTATAGAAACTGTGGACGCTGCTCAGCTTTAGCTTCGATAGGTTAAGAAGCCTGTGGACTGGATTGGGTGTCTCACCTTGTCCACATGCTCCTTGCTTCATGGAAGAGCAGTCAACAGGGCTGCTGTGTAAGTTAGGAGAGAATACAGGGCTCTTGCTTTGTATATGGCTGACTCAGGTTCAATCCTAGGCATCCCATAAAGTCCCCAGAGTATGGCCAGCAGTAACTCCTAAATGCAAAACCAGGAGTAACCTCTGAGCACTGCTAGTTGTGCCCCTTCCAACACAACAAAACAAAAGCCAGAGAACAAAACAAAAAATTGATTTGCATTCTAGATTCTGGATGCCCAGAATAAGGAGGCATTCCCTAGAATGCTGACAGGGAATGGGGATCTAAGACCATCCTGCCAGGAGTCAATGCAATCCCCAGGGTCAGGCTTCCAGCAGTTCTCAAGAATTCAGCTTCACCCTTTGTGGTGTTTTATAGTTGACTTGACATACTGGTGACTTGTGCATAAATGTAGCCAGTTAATGCAAATTGCCTCATGGTAAACACTTTGCCTATCATAAGGAAACCCAAGAAATGAAAAAACCCATACTCGGTTGAGGATGGACTTTGTCTTTTTACAGAAGTGTTTCTACCCCTCACCCACTCACCCACTTTTGAGACCATGGTGCATTGACTATTCCCCCCATTACGTGCCAGGCAGCAAATGTGGCGCTCCCATGCAGGTCACCAGCCACTCCTTTTGGCCCTTACTCAGGCCTGCACCTGGCTGGTAGGCATCTGCACCCACTGGGGCATGTCATCATCTCAATAAATAGAACTCAAGTGTGACAAGACAACACCATGCTCTTGTGAGACACAAGATCTGACACATGTTCAAGACCTCGTTAGACATCGAGGCCTTCTGCCAAGTTAAGGAAACAGAAGATCACCTTTAACATAAACATTACAGGTTTTCCTTGTGGTGGGAAGCAAGTCAGTATATTTATTCCATTCACCAAATGGCAGTTCCAGTGAATAAAAGCTATGTTCACACAGCTTTATGCTGCAGACTTTTAAACAAACCAGCGAGGCAGATCACTTATGGTTCTCATACCAAGCATACTTCTGACTAGCTCTGTATAAATACCCCTTTCAGCTCCCAACATCATACATACCACCAGGAAATACTGACTCTATATAAGCAAGAGATACAGATTACACTGGCTTAGGAAATACAGGGTTATATACTAAAACACACGCATCTTCTAGATGGGACTTGTGGTGAGACACCAGACTGGAATTTCAGAAATTGGGGTGTGTGTGTGTGTGTGTGTGTGTGTGTGTTCATGAGAGAGAGAGAGAGAGAGAGAGAGAGAGAGAGAAAGAGAGAGACTTAAAACTCAATGAGTGTTCATGTAGGAAAGGGTATAAGGCTAGTGTCAAACAGGCTTTGAATTTGTCAAAGTCTAAATTTATAAGGCACAGTAGAGCTTAACAAGAAAAGAAAACCAACTAATCCCATCTCTCAAATGGGAATAATAAATGAACATACACTTCCTCAAAGAAGAAATACAAATGGCCATAAAGCACATGAAAAATCATTAATTATCAGGGAAAAATACAAATCAAAACAATGCGATGTCATCTGACATCAAAGAGACTAGCACATACCAAAAAATATAACAACCAGTGCTGGCATGGATGAAGGAGAAACGGACTGTCATTTACTGCTGATGGGATGTCGACTGGTCCAGCCTTTTTGGAAAACAATTTTGGATAATCCTCAAAAATTGACCTTCTATATGATCCAGCACTACCACGCCGAGGAATTTGTTGCAAAGGCCCCAAAACACAATGCAGAAAAGCCCTCTTTACCCATATGTTCATTGCAGCACTATGCACCATAGCTAGAAGCTGGAAACAACCCAAGTGCCTGAGAACAGATGAGTGGTTAAAGAAAGTGTGGAATACTATGCAGCTGCTAAGAAAAATGAAGTCATGAAATTTGTGCATATGCAGATATCTGGAGTATTATGTTAAATGAAATTAGTTAAAGTGAGATGGATAGACACAGACTAATCTCACTCATTTGTGGGACAAGAAAAATAAATCGGTATGGAAATAATATCCAGACAATAGAAAAGAGAGCTAGAGGACCCACCCATGGTAAGAAGCTTGCTACAAATAGTGGGGAATGCATTTAGGGCAGCAAAGGGACCACTATGACAATGATAGTTGGAAATAACTGCCCTGGACAAAGGAGATAAAGTAACATGCATGATACCCCTTCAGTAACAATATTGCAAACCAGGAAAAGAAAAGAAGAATCTGCACAAGGAAGAGGAAGGAGTGAGTGGGGGAACTAGAGACATTGGTGGTGGGAAATGTGCACTGGTGAAGGGTGCTGTACATTGTATGACTGGAATTCAATATGAACAATGTTGTAACTGTGGAAAAAATAAACTCTATTATAAACAACCTCACAAACAGAATGTTTAAGTAAAACAAATTTTAAAAAGCATGTATACCCCAAATATGAAAAATAAATCTGTTTCTTTAAAAAAAATAAATGAGTCAGTTCCCAAATCTGTCCCACCTTATAGACATGCTTTTTGATCTGTCCCTGAAATACCAACCAACCCACAAACCTTCCACCCAGTTAGTATCTAGCAGAGACTGAGTGAGCAAAGTTTCCTGGAGGCATATCTCCAAGCACAAACTGACCTACAACCAGACTCTTAGAGCACTTCCCCATTTATTTAAAACCACAGACAGGAGGTAAAAAGAACACCTGTAAGAACATAGCCAGAAAATGGGTTTGACTCTGAGCCAAATGATCCAGGGGAAGGAAAAGATCTGCAGAGATAGGAGGATGTTTTTGGTACCTGCAGTGACTTCTGCAATCCCCTTACCTCATCCCAGATGGATGAATGCTAGCATGATGCACAGCAGGAAACACACATGAGTACAGGAGTCCGATGTCTCCATGGTTCTCTCAGGACAAGGATAAGAGTCACTTCTTACCTCCCACAAGACAGCAATGAGGGTCAGGAGAGATAGCACAGCGGCGTTTGCCTTGCAAGCAGCCAATCCAGGACCAAAGGTGGTTGGTTTGAATCCCAGTGTCCCATATGGTCCCCCGTGCCTGCCAGGAGCTATTTCTGAGCAGACAGCCAGGAGTAACCCCTGAGCACCACCGGGTGTGGCCCAAAAAACAAAAAACAAAACAAACAAAAAAAGACAGCAATGAAGCCCATCTCAACCCGACAAAGTCACGGAAACCAGAAAACAAGTAAACAAGATGAGGTCAAAGGTTAAGTATTTAGAGGTTTTCATATTTCTCTTTAGTCTATGTTTCCCTGCCTGTTTCCCACTTACAGGTAGGGGTACTATTTAGATTTGAATAAATAGAAGCTAAGCTGGGTTGGGGGATCTTCTTTTGTAGCTGGCAAGCATGATCTGGAGTTTTGGAGCAGCTGGGGACTGGAAAAGGATTTGGTGTCCTACCTCCTTGCCTCTTTTTACCCTTCTGTTTATGTGGATTACTTACTGCAAATCTATAAATCTGTAACAGTTTTCTCCATCCTAGGTGGAGAAAGGAATGGGAAGTGCCTTCCCTCCCTGGGAGCTCCATGGGAATCAAACCTCAACCAATCTCCTAGAAAATGTGACTCTACAGTAGTCAACTCCAACAAAGCATCCTAACAAAGTGGGGAAGAAAGGTTATGATAACTTCTTGGGTTGCAGTATCGAAACACATTGCCATTCTACAGTGAGGAGACACACATATACTCAATTTACTATCAAAGAACGTACATGAAGCTCCACTTTATAGATCTTAAAACAGAACTAAAACATTTGCAGAGAGATGATTTATTCAAATATTATTTACTTTAAAGTAAACCTAGAGCTGCAGGGCTAAAAGGCTTCTAGCTGGGCACATCCCACTGCCCTGAACACCCAAAATATGAGCTTTGCAGTGGTTAAACAATGCCCTCCCTGCACCAACTAGACTGCAGAAGTTTAATGAGTGATCCTAATAGGCAGATGCAATGACTCTCCTCACAAAGACAGATTATTTCCAAAAGCAGAGTGATGGTTAGCCTGAGAATAATATAACTCTGTCTACAACTGGTTCTTCACATCAGCTTTATGACTCATTTTAACTTTAAACTTACTCTCTCCTAGAAGACACAATTGTACCCAAACCATTTCTCATATGAATTAACTTTCTAACTTCTCTTTCCATTGATGTTAAATCCATCCACTCCTTCAGTGTCACACGCATCTCAATTTCAAGTGAGTATCGACATGGTTTTCTTTTTATTAAGTTTCTGTGACAGATCATTTCATAGCCTTAGTTTCCAATAAAGCTGGTCTAATGCTAATCAGTGCTCTCTCCCTTGCATCAAGCTTCACTGTTCTCTAACATCCCCTGATCTGACCATCCCATGAGGTGCTTTGATGAGGAAAGGCTCTGCCTTTCCTTTCTCAGGCTATGCTGATAGACTTTCCTACATCACTTGTTTAATAATGATGTAAGCACTCTGTGGGCGTATCAATTCCCCCCATAATGTGAACTGGAACTGTGATACTCTGGAATGGTTGCTATAATACAACTCTTCCCATCCTTCACTTCACCTCTGCCAATCCTGCTATGAAGAGTGCGTCATTAACATGGATGCCAGGCTGGACCCAAAGGTGAAGCAAGAAGCAGCCATATCCATGAGACAGATAGGTGGATTGACCTACATGAATGTAAGAGTAGACTTTGGCATTCTCGGGAAAGAACCTAGAATGAAGCTGCAAAAGTTGAATAACTATGTGTGTAAGACATTCATGAAGAAATACTTGTGTACCACACATTTATCAGTAAAATGGGAAACAGCCATTGAACTCCTGAAGAATAAAAATTTTTTAAAGGAACAATCAACAAGGTGGAAAATTGAAAATTTTACTTAAAAAATATTAGAATTAGTGGAGCTGAAGTGATAGCACAGCGGATAGGGCTTTTGCCTTGCATGCAACCAACCAGGTTTTGATCCTTGGCATCCTAGATGGTCCCGAGTCTGCCAAGAGTGATTTCTGTCCAAAAAGCCAGAGTAATCCCTGAGTGCTACCAGGTATAGCCCAAAAATCAAACTAACAAAAATAATTAGAATTAGAGAGTTGAAAATAATTGCATGCAAAGATTTCTAGCTTCCTTGTGAGGAAGATGGGTGTATGCCGACACAAGAAGCAAACACTCTGATCTTCCACCTCCAGCTTCTTCTGAGCAGTGGTAACTGGGTCTAAGAAAACAGGGAACTGAGAATGACTCTGGGTCTATTTCACAGTTGATAATAATTCACATATCAAAGTACTGACAAAAGAATATCCCGGATGTTGTTCTACTTAGCTAAGTAGTGCTAGTTCAACAAAATGTAATAAATATTTCTTTCAAATCTACCACAGGCCTGCCCGCATTCTTGCCAACTCTGATCATAGACAAGGAAGTGAGAGAAAATAAGCAGATGCTTCAATGTTTTATATTTTCTATTA
Organism: Crocidura indochinensis; assembly: GCA_004027635.1. Lineage (NCBI taxonomy): Eukaryota > Metazoa > Chordata > Mammalia > Eulipotyphla > Soricidae > Crocidura > Crocidura indochinensis. Next base: position 7,838 of record PVKC010014602.1, on the reverse strand, counting down.
AGTAAGAGTTCCTTTTTTTTTTTTTTGGTTTTTGGTCCACAACCAGTAATGCTCAGGGGTTACTCCTGGCTATGTACTCAGAAATCACCCCTGGCTTGGGGGACCATTTGAGACGCTGGGGATCAAACCGTAGTCCATCCTAGGCTAGCACAGGCAAGGCAGATGTCTTACCCCTTGCGCCATTGCTCCGGCCCCAAGTAGAGTCTTAGTTATCAATTTCATTTGTTCAGTCACTCAAGGCATTCATTTATTATGCTGGGGCTGGGCACACATCTGGCTGTACTCAAGGCTTGCTCTTGGTTTTCTTGGAATTACTTCTGGCAGTGATCATGGAACATGGTAATGTCCAAGATTAAATTGGGGTTGATTACATGCAAAGAAAGTAGATTAACCCCTATAATATCTCCGAAGCCATCAATATTCTTTTTTTTTTTTTTGTAGTATTCAAAATCAGCATGTTTTTACTGGAGGAGTATATACAACAAGATTACTATTCCATGCAACACAACTTTTTACAATAAACTATAAAATAAGGCCTTTATAAATCAACTTTTCTAATGGTCACAGACACGTCTATGTCTTTCTATAAGTCACAATACTCCTGAGAGGAGATTTCCTCATTACAAGAGAAGAGAAAACTCTCCTAGGTCAACCCTATCCATCAACAAAGGTGTTCAAAAGGCCAGACCCAGAGATGAATCTGCAAGTAAGAATGAGGGGATATTCTTATGTGTTATTACCCTGGACATCTATGGATGTAAAACCTAAGAATAAAGAAACTGGAGTTGTGCAGGCGCATGAGCATTTGCATTGTCATCAGTAATGGGTCTGGCCTAACTTTGATTCCACAACATCCAAATGCAAGGTAGAAACACAACTTGGGATAGCTGCTTATAGACCTGATGCTGATGGTGTGACTATGTATCAGGCGGTTCCAGTCATCAAATTTTCAACCTTCTTTGAGAGGTCACACCCGGTAGTGCTCAGGGTTTACTCCGTGCTCAGAAATCGCTCCTGGCAGGCTCAGGGGACCATATGGGATGTTGGGTCTGTGTAGTCAGCAATGTGCAAGACAAATACCCTACTGCTACGCTGTCACCCCATACCCCCCTCACCAAATTTTCAACTTTCTGACTCACGTTGCTCATGCACTAAGAGTTTGACTAGGGGAGAAAGATGTTGAAATATCTTAAGCCTGTGATTTACCTATCTTTGAGTGCTACTAAAGAAAAGCAGTTATCTGAACTATTTAGAGCAAATCCCTCTAGGAAAAAACCTCCTAAAAGAAATCTTAGTGGCCTCTAAATTGACACCCAAAAGAAAGCAAAAGTGAATGAAGGGAAAGTCACTGACATGACAAAGGAGCCAGTTTTATTAGAAACATTCATTGAAGCAAAAGTTGTACCCCAAAATTCATTATTTGGGATGAAGACATAGCGCAAAGGATGGGAGCACATACTTTACATGAAGAGGACCAGGCTCCTTTCTTTGCTGCTGTAACAGGGTCTCCTGAGCACCACTGGGAGCAATCCCTGATAACAAAGACAAAAGCACTGCTATTGTGGCCCTATATCAAAAAAGAAGGCAAGAAGAATCTAAAGATCCTCATTATTCCAACTAGATGCTAATTTTGTAATATTCACTTTAATGATAAACTGGCTCAAGGTTCTTTTATTCCAAATATGTAACATAAAGAGGAAAATTAATTTTAAATTAATATTAATATGAGTACACATTTGATAATTGTTTGGTTTGAAAAAGAATTGAAAACAGACTTTTCTAGCATCTCTTGCCAGAGGGCCAGGTATCAGGAGTGGAAGCACTTGCTTTGCTAACATTAGGCCTGACTTTGTTCGCTGGTACCCAGCATATACCCCCACAATCCTATAAGACCATCATTTAGAATTCCTGTCTGTACAAGTGTGAGCTCTGGCACCGAGTTTGCAAGCATAATGTAACCACATGTGATCATGGCTCACCTAGCACAAGAAGGAGAAAATTCAAGTGCTTCTGATAATATATAGCTATAATCTTAATTCATACTAGATAAATGCAGGGCTATAATAGATATATTATCAAAGGCAATTTATAAAAGACTTTTGGGCCATACTTAGCAGTGTTCAGGATTTACTCCTGGCTCTGTGCACAGAGATCATTTCTGATAGTGCTTATGGGGTGCTGGTGATTGAATTGGAGTCAATCATGTACTCGGCAAGTGCCTTAACTTTTGAGCTATATCCCCCTTGTCCTCAGAAGCATTTTTTTAAAATCATGTGATGAGAGACATACAACATCATGACCTTTCTTTATAGGGGTCACATTCATATGGTGCTCAGCAAGGCATGTGCCTCCTCCCTGGCCCAACAAAGGTTCAAAACAAGCTCAATCATGCATTAAATTGGCCCTTTATGGCAATTAGCCCATCTCCAGCTCCCATAATCTGGCCATATAACATACTTGTAAAGCACCGCTGTGTGTTTCTAAGGAGAACAGGGGTGAACAGTCAGGTGAGATGAGGAGGAACCAAAACTGACCACAAAGAGCCTCAAAGGTGTAAGAGAAAGCAGGGGTGTTATCTCCACAGAGGAGTGAGCACCTCTGATGAGAACTGCAGTGGGCACATGTGAGTACCAGTAAAAGTAAACTGCTAGGGACAATGCCCCAGAAAGAGAATGGTACCATGTCCTCAGGTTGTCACCCCACAGAGAAAGGGCTCTGGAGAGCACAGAAGCCTGCTGTGCAGCTTCCTGAGGAGTCCAGTCTAGTGGAATACTGCAGACCCAACAAGGAATATCCCCTCCAGGGGTTGCCCATGGCCTGATAGAGACAGACCAGAGCTATAGATGGGTGAGATCAACACCTTTGGACAACACAGAGACTCTGGGCCTTGGAGTGATGTGAGTTCTTGGAGAAGTGCCTGCAAAGCCAGTTCCTCTGGACCCCGAATCCTCATTCTGAACTTCCCATGGAGGGCAGTAAGACTTGGAAAATCGGATGCCAGCAATCGCTGTGGTCAGCTGTCCCTGATGTTTATGGAGAGGATGAGAAGACATGTGCTTGTCAGTGGTTCAACTCCAAGCAGCCTCTTTACACTCACAGGAGCTGGTTTCCACAGTCTGGGCTATGCCTGAATATTCACTGCCCACCTGGGACTCCCAGCTCTGGAGGTGCTGAACAACTCACCTCACTGAAAAAAAGGCGTAGGGAAGTGAAACAACTTAAATCCATACTGATTAAATCCATACTGATGAAGTGGCAGTCCTGTGTTCAGCTCGTTTTTCTCACCTTTGAGAACTACTACTTTCTATGACACTACAGGTCCTTCATGCCTTGCAAAAAGACCCTCAGGAGAAGTGCTGCCTGGTGAAAAGCAGCAGGTTTGTTGATTTAGAAATAAAGAATTAAAGGTCGAGTCTGGTGAAATATAGAAAATTTGAGTCATGTAAGCTAGAGGGAAGGTTCTTGCAAATTTCTATTTTTTTCCCTCTATTTTACTGGGAGGTAAATGGAACACACTCTGTGATACTCAGAGGCTACTCCCGGCTCTGTGCTCAGGGATCACTCTAGTGGGACCACATGCAGTGCCAGGGATGGAGTCTGCATGCAATATGTCCTTTGTGCCATTTCTTGGGTCCTCAACTCTTGTTTCTTATGGAAACACTTATAAGTTCTAAAAAGCTGTGCTTTGTTTATATTTGTTGCACTGGTGAAGGGGGGTATTTTATTATGAGTGAAACCCAACTACAATCATGTTTGTAATCAGGATGCTTAAAGATTTTATATAAAAATAAAAAAATAAAACTTTATTATCTTTTTTTTCTTCCTTTATTTTCAATAACTTTGCTTTCACTTATTTTGAAACAAGTGTATTATGGTCAACTATGCCAACTGTGTGATGCATTTTCTTTAAATAAAGTAAAATATAAAAAAAAGGAATCTGATTCCAATATCTTCTCCCACTATCCAGCATCCCTTTGTTTCTCACAAAGCAACATCTTAATCTCAATGTATTTTTTCTAGTACTATTATTTCCAACTTAAACACTTATTTTTGTGTCTAATACAAAATGCCCGGTGGAAACAGAATGCCTCGCTATCTTTGCCAGTCATGCTATCCAGAACTGCAGTATGCATGACTAAGTGTCTAATTCAGGCTCAGAAAGCTTCTCTGGAGTCACTCATCTTAACCTTGAATGTCAGGGAAAATGGACTAATTTGCATTTATTTAGATTAAAATTTTTGAGTTCATAAGAAAGACACTAAGCAGATTCAAAAGACAATGATAGTCAAGGGCAAATATTTGCAGTGGACAAAGGATTCCTATAAGGAGCTCCTGCAAATGAATAAGAAAAGGCCAGTAGAACATTAGACAAAGGACATGCACATATTACTCAGAGAATACAAAACATCAGGTTTCTTTGCTGTGTAAAACTGAACTCTGGGTCTTATACATGCAAGGCATTGAGTGGGCTCTTCCTCTGAGCTATATCCCAGCTTCCTGTCCTGACCCTTTTTATACCTATGAAAAGACCTACTGAATCAGACCTAATAAAGAGAAAGTCCAACGGAAACTCCTCTGAAGGAATGCTTTCTCCACTTGATCAAATTGACAGAATTAAAAAGTGTGACCATTATGTTTCCTTAACCAGATGTGAAAAAATGTCACTGAACCTCCTCTGAGTATAAAACAGCTCAATTTGATGCAGAAGTCAAGATTACAAATGCAAAAGCCCTTTGGCCTAGTGAGATCTGACTGGTCACTTTTCCCTACAGATTCATTTGAATCTATAAGTGATGTATGTAGGAGCTTTTACCTTATATAACTATTGTTCAAAACAAAAATATATAGGAATTAATTCAAATATCCATGAATGGGAGGATCAGTGTAACAAACTCTGAATACTGTCTAGCTTTATTTTTATTTATTTATTTATTTATTTATTTATTTCACATGTTTAATCTTTGTTTGAAGCACCATAGCTTACTAAACTGTAATTATGCAAATAATCTTCCAACACCACACTATCCACCATTATCTCATGGTCAATAGTCAGTGATAACTGGTTTATCTATGACCAACCAAACTACTACATCTGTTGCATTTTAATAGACTTTCAATAGTTCCATTAATATTATTAAAATTTGTTATTTAATTTTAAATGAAAGCAATTTTATATCATTCTAGTCTAGGTAACAGGGCTGCAATAGTGTTTAAGTTTCTGGTATTTATGTACAAAATTCCTCTGTGCTCCTATCTCCTGAATGCCCATGTAACCCCCACTGGAGGTAATATATGTTATCTCCCATCCAATATACTTCCTTCCACCAACTTATTTGGCTGATTGACAGTCATAAGTTTTTTTTTTTTTTTTTTTTTTTTTTTTTTTGGTTTTTGGGCCACACCCGGCGGTGCTCAGGGGATATTCCTGGCTGTCTGCTCAGAAATAGCTCCTGGCAGGCACGAGGGACCATATGGGACACCGGGATTCGAACCAACCACCTTTGGCCCTGGATCGGCTGCTTGCAAGGCAAATGCCGCTGTGCTATCTCTCCAGGCCCGACAGTTATAGTTTTAATGCATCCTTTACCTCCCTCAGCACCACCTACATGCTTGACACCCCTGTCACTTCCCAGTAACCTGTTTGTTCCCCTCACCCCCTGACACCAACCTGGCACTTTCAAATCTAGCTTTAAAGAGAATAAGAAAACTATATATTCAGGGACAGTGAGACATCCCCAAGAAAAGTTATGGAGGAAAACAAGGAGTAAAGCAGAATATGGGCATGTTCCCTCTATTAGAGAAAGAGACAGTTCATACATCTCTCTCCATATCTGGTTGTATTCGCATGAGGAAAGAGCAGTGTGCTGAAAAGAATTCAACTGAAATATGTTGCCTCTGATGGGAGACTGGGGGTCAGGGAGATGAAGAGTAGACAGTGGAAATAAAGGGTGGGCACCACTGTTCATGTTACTCCGTCCTGTGATGTTTATTTGTGAACCATGTAAATAAGTCACTCAAAACAAAAACAAATTACATGTTTTTACAGTAGCATTTCAGTAATCATTTAATGTCCTAGGAAAAGAATTTGCCACCCAGATTTTATATTTATTTGGGGGCCATTCCAGAGGTGCTGAGGGAATGGTATTTCCAAAGCCAGCACCCCACTTAGCTTTGGCCCTTTCTGCAATGCTGCTCTCCATTTCCCACCTCCTGCAGGATACTTGAAATGTCAAATGTGCTCAACTACTATTCTAGCCTCTCCTCTCCCTCCCAAGCCTTTCTCGCCCTGCCCTCTCAGGGTACTGCTCTCCCTCTGGACTGGGAACAGCTTTTGTGCAGCTGCTCACAGCAAGAGCATCCAGATAGTTGTAAAATTTTGTGGGTCTTTGGGGTATGTTGCAATGCTGGTCTTGGGCAAGTCTTGGGCAGGCATGCTTTACCACAGAAACACAAATTGGTCCCACAGGAGTAAAGAAAGTGAAGGTGCATGAAAAGTAACTAACAGGGATGAGACCCCATCAGGTGTCTGCAAAGCTAGACCATGTGGAGTGATATGCTCATGCCAGGATGTTCCTGAAATTCCACACGAGGCTCATTCTATATAACTGTATCCCCATTGTTTCATGTGATTTGTACCAAACTCCAGGACATGTATTTATCCTACATCTAGGCCCTCTAAAAACCATTTAGTACTAATTCCTAGGTCTCCCTCTAGAAACGGGGATGCTAGTTAACTAACTAAACCTTGGCTGTAGATGAAGAAAGGTCTATGTAACCGAAGCACAGCTGCACAAAGGTTGGTGAGACAGGTAAAGGTGGCTTGCTCTGTTGAGGGGCTAGAAGCACTGACAGTGCTTAACTGGTCACAGATTACAAAGCCATGATTATCAGACCAGATAGGAGGGAGGTACTGGCCCCTTAGATATAATATATAATATGATATAAAATATATATAGTGTAATGGTCTTCTGGTAAAGCCACAGTCTATAGCTTTGGAAGTCATCCACGGTGTTTCTTAAGCTTCTTTTAGATGCAGAAATCCCCAAATGTATTTGCCTTCCTACCCACTTTTTAGAGAAGAAACCACTCAGAGCCCTCTAGAAACTAATTTACTAGAGGCCAGATCCACTGCTTCTGTGATCCACATCATTCCAGTGCCCCTGCCCCATAAACAGGTGCTATTACCCATATGGCAAATAGGTAAGTTTTATTTTGGTGTGTTTTGCTTGAGGGTGAGGGGATTTGGACCACACTGGGTAGTGCTCAAGGACTGCTGCCAGTTTGGGCTTGGGGGTCTCAGTGGCACACAGTATCCCTTTGCACTGTCGATCACCCTGACTCTACAGACAGTGAGATAATCACATGCAAAGATCTTGGCTTTCAAGATCAAAGAAAAGTCCTGACAGTTATGGAAACCTTTGCCAGATAAGAGACATCTAAACTAATAGGAAGTGGCCTCTGTGATTTTTATTTATGTGGTTGATTTGTTAAAGTAGGGTATGGGAGAATACATTTGAAGCTTTGACATCAAATCTTCTATCTGATCTTAATTTCTTTTTCTGGGAGAAGAAGAAAATGTTGGTGAAAATCAAATGGCACACAAGTCCTCCTATCAGAACTTTAGTTGCTAGAGGATAATCACTCCTACTTTTCCTCCCATTCCTCCCTCCCATGCACACAGGATACTCTTCTTCCCGCTTGGTTCAGACTGCCCACCACATCTGGAACATTCTCTGCAGCTCAGCTTATGTGATTATCTGCATGCTGATAGCTAGAACTGGGCCACAGTGACCCAGATCAACCTAATAATCAGTTCTGACCCAGACTGTGGCTGGTTC
>PVKC010014601.1:0-22027 GCA_004027635.1 Crocidura indochinensis | reverse complement strand
ATATAACTATGTGTCATGTGTTTATTTTTGTTTTCAAAGTTCAAATAGCTTGACAAGAAAATCATGACTATAGAATAGCTTTACAAAAATGCATACATTTGATTAAACAAAGTAAAATAAACATTAAGCATTAGTTATGCTGATCTGTTTCCATTCTTTCTTTTAGGGGAAGAGAGCTATACCAGGTAGTATACAAGGCGTATTCCTAGCTCTGCATTCATACGTTACTCCTGGAGGTGCTCATGGGACCATATGAATTCCATGGATCAAACTTTCGTTGGTCACATTCAAAGACAAGTGCCATTCTTATTACACTATGTCTCTAGTTTATGTCTGTTTCAGCTCTTTGATATGAGTTCATGTTCTATTATTATTTCTTTGATACACAGACATAAGTAATGAAAACTGCTGTCCCACTTTATTGTTTTTTTTTTTTTTTGGTTTTTGGGCCACACCCAGTGACGCTCAGGGGTTACTCCTGACTATGCGCTCAGAAGTCGCTCCTGGCAGGCACGGGGGACCATATGGGAACCGGGGGATCGAACCGTGGTCCGTCCTATGTTAGCACAGGCAAGGCAGCAGGAACCTTACCTCCTGCGCCACCTCCCGGCTCCCTAAGTCCCACTTTAGCTATACTCTTTATCAATGTAATTCTTCAAAGCTATAACTCTGTCAGGAACTATAAGTCTATACTATTTATATTTATTTATATCTATATATACTATATTTTTCTCAGAGAGAATATATATATATATGGAAAACTTAAACATATAAGTCTTATAATAGCCATATTGACTATTTTTCTATCTAGTTACCCTGTGAAGTAGGACTTAATCCATTTTAATTCAGTTCAATTAACTGATATTCAAATAAAATCTACTAGGTACTGTTAACTGATTCTAACCCCATTTATTTTGCATATGTATGTATTTATCTTTTCATCTAGACATCTATTATTTTCAAATATATATTTAATCATAGAAAAATGTTGCGTTTCAAATGAACTTACCTTTGAGATTGAAATTCAGCAGTATAGTTTTGCTATTTTATAAATAGTAGTGCAAGGTTTTAGATCCATCCTTTAGGGCAAGTCCTTGAGAGTGAAACGTATTGACTGAAAGCAACTACATTGCTCCTTTTACTGCACATGTAATCATTGTTGAAGCTAACAGTCTTTTTAGTTTTTTATCTTGAAATATGCATGGATAATAGAAAATACCAGGAAATATTTATTGTGATTATTATATTATATTTTAAAAAGTTGTAGTCATTTCCTTCAAGTTTTGTTACTTGCTATATTATTCTATTCGGTTAATAATCTTAATTAGGAATTAATTGATACTTCAACTGCAATGCTTACATTTGGGGTTGCTATTTTATTTAAAAAGACCCCACCAGATTGCTGTGTTCTCACATGAGTTAGTGTGGTACTAGAATATAGTGAGAAAAGAGAAGAGCAATGTCAAACATCTCACAGACTTCCATCACACTACACACACCACACTTGCACACATACCAAACAATAATTTGACCTATAATATCAGTTGTGATGTTTGAGATATGTCCCATCATAGTTGTATTTGTGACACAGAGCATTATTCCTTAGGCATGAATGTCATCTCAATCTTGAAATTTATAGTGTTGTTCACATGAGTTGATTTTTTTTTAAAGAAATAAATTTGAGTATTTATTTTTCATAGTGTTAGGTTAAGCATTATGGCACATGCTAGAGATTCAGAGATAAATTAAACTGGCTTATCCTTTTCATAGAGAATGAGACAATGTAGGAAAACATAGTACTAGCCACTGACATTTATTAGACGTGATGGCATATTTCTTTTGGTGGTGGGGAACTTGAATTTGGGACAAGAGCATAATATAGGATTTATCCATATTAAATCCATTAAATCCACATTATTTTTCTGCCATGCAAAACTATGTGACTCATTTACCAGATAACAGAATAAACTGGAAATATTTTACAGGCAACTATAAAATATATAATTTAAAAAGTCTTTTTTATGGCATTAAAGTGATAGGAGATACCCCTTCAGCAACGATATTGCAAATCACAGTGTCTAAAAGGGATAGAGAAATAACAAGAGAAAGAGAAATGGGAAATTAGAGAGGTAAAGAGAAAGAGAGAAAGAAAGAGAAAGAGAGAGGAAAATGCCTGTCCCAGAGACAGGCTGGGTGGAGAATAGGAGAGAAATAGGACATTGATAGAAGGAAATGTACACTGAAGAAAGGTGATGCACATTTTAGGACTGAAACTCAATAATGAACAACTCTGCCATTGTGAAATTAATCTGTAATATGAACATAGGGTTTAAATAAAGTAATCAAGTGAAAAAAATAAAAGAGACTTTCTCGTAGCAATACTATATATGAAAGAATTAAAATGAAAATGAAGGTTCCATGCTCAGTAGTAGAGTCTGCCTTACAAGGCCATGAGTCATATATCACATAGTATCCATGTCCTAGAAACACATTTTTAGTCCCTGGCACCACAACTAAATTATCCCATTCCTCCAGAGTTTATGTGCTTGATCCGTGATCATTATAAAAAAAAAATAGAGATAAAAGAAAAAAGTTAAGGGGATAATGCAGAAGAGTAGTAGTATAAATCAGAGTGCATTTTTTAAGTGGAGTTAGAAAATGAGTATGTTTCATTGATGATTGATTCATAAGAAACAAAGAAAAAAAAGAGGAATGATATGATTTCTAACATTTCAGGGTGGAAAAATAGAGGTTGCCAAAGAAAGAGAAGAGAATGAGGAGATGAGAAAAGCCATTTGAAGAAAAGAATTGAAAAATTACCAATGCACAAATTTAGTTACTGAAACTAGTCAGCCATAACACAATAAAACTTGAAGTCTCATTAGGTTATGGTCTAGTCTCTCTGTGATTTGATCTTATTACAAACATGGATGTCCTTTAGGTTTTGATACATCGGTCTAGAAACTACCTGTGAAAGTTTGATGGGATACATGAATGAGATACACATTGGCACATAAGGTAAATTGGTTGCTAAAACATAGTTGGAAAATATTTTTCTGCTTGTTTTTAAATAATTTTAGGACTTCTCTAAATGTCTCTGATAAGTAAAACTTTATACTTATTGATGAGAGAAAAAATTTAGAAAAATAATACATAGTGTTATAAACTTATAATATGCTCTGAAACCTAAAATTATAGGTATGATCTTTATCTTTCACTTAACTATGTCAAAATTTATTACAATTAATTTTTATTGATTATAGTTATGCTTATATGACTCTAACATGTCTGGGTGGAAATACAGAGGTTGCCACAGTAATAAAAAATATTGTATAGAAAGGATAGTGACATCAGTCAGAATAACATATTATAATAGTCATATGATTATGATTATGCCTACTAAATTAGCCAAAAATTAATTTTACATAAGATAATTTCTTTTCTCAAGCCACATTTGATTCTCCAGGTGTAAGTTACAATATATGACTATCTTTGCTCTCCTACAGATATGTAAGAGCATACATGTACATGTATGTAATAGGCATGCACATAAATACACAATGGTCACAGGGCACATGCATCCTAAAGTAATGTTAAATTCAAAAATATTAAATTAATTGAAACTCTGAAAGAAAGCATGGGTTTTTAAAGTTGAAATACAATTAATTTTTCGGCTATGTCTGTATCATATGTATCTATTAAAATAAAAGAGGGGCTGAAAATATAATAGAGGGAAAATGCAACAAGTTTTTTTCTCACAGCCCACCATGTTATTCTATTGTACAACATTTGATCCCTAAAGCATCAGTAGGAGTAATCCCTGAGAACAGGGATTTGAATGACTCCAAATCATACAAAACAAATTAAAACAGAAGGAAAAAAAAAACAGAAGAAGAATCAAAATTAACCTTCATTTTGAATCAGTGAATAGTTTAAAAATCAATTCAGATTTTTTAAGGAATGACTGAGTCTCCATTGAAGAGGTCACCCCTATTTCCATACACCCCTGAACAGATGTTAGTAAGACTTCTTTTTTTTAATTTATTTTTTATTTTAATATCTTTATTTAAACACCATGATTACAATCATGATTGTAGTTAGGTTTCAGTCATAAAAAGAACACCCCCTTCACCAGTGCAACATTCCAACCATCAGAAGCCCTGTATTCAAGGCAGGCATTCTACTTCTCTCACTCATTAACATTGTTATGATAGTTGTTAGTGTAGTTATTTCTCTAATTGCACTCACCATTTTTTGTGCTGAGCTTCATATCATGAGCTGGTCCTTCCAGTCCTCATCACTATTAACTGAGCATTATTCAATACTGTCTTTTATTTTCCTTAAAACCCATAGATGAGTGAGACTATTCTATGTCTCTCTCCCTCTGACTTATTTCACTCAGCATAATAGTTTCCATGTCCATCCATGTATAGGAAAATTTCATGACTTCATCTTCTGATGACTGCATAATATTCCATTGTGTATATGTACCACAGGTTGTGTGTGTGTGTGTGTGTGTGTGTGTGTGTGTGTGTGTGTGTGTTTGGCTTTTTGGGCCACACCCGGAGATGCTCAGGGGTTACTCCTGGCAATGAGCTCAGAAATTATGCCTGACTTGGGGGACCATATGGGTCGAAAGGGGATCTAACTGCGGTCAGTCCTAGGCTAGCGCAAGCAAGGCAGGCACCTTACCTCAAGCGCCACCATGTCAGCCCCAGTACCACAGTTTCTTTAGCCATTCATCTGTTGAAGGGCATCTTGGTTGTTTCCAAAATCTGGCTATTGCAAATAGAGCTGCAATGAATATAGGTATGAGAAAGGCATTTTTGTATTGCATTTTTGAGTTCCTAGGGTATATCTCTAGGAGTGGTAGAGCTGGATCATAGGGAGCCTTGACTGAGAAAAATTTTAGCTCTTTTGAGACAATTTAGGCAGAGTATTCTAGCCTGTTTCTTAAGCTGTGAATTACCACAGTGTATGGGATCACATAACCATATGCAGGGTTACCAAAAATTTTGACAAAACAAAGTTTCCTAAATTGCAACCACCAAAAAGAAATTCAAAATAAAATATATAATAAATTCATTTTTTGTGGTTTTTGGGTCATACTCGGCAGTGCTCAGGGGTTACTCTTGGCTCCATGCTCAGAAATTGCTCCTGGCAGGCACGGGGAACCATATGGGGCACCGGGATTCGAACTGATGACCTTTTGCATGAAAGGCAAATGCCTTACCTCCATCCTATCTCCCGGGCCCATAATAAATTAAGATGTATTTCTTACTGCAGTGGCCAAGTTACATTTCTTGGATGGAAAGCTATTATGAGTGAAAAAACTTTAAGCTTCATTCTAGAATATCTGATACCTTAAGTCAGTAATGATACTGTTCCCATTAACACATTCAGAACATTCTGGAAACCATGTTGGCATGTGGTAAAATAATATCAAGTGTTTATTCTGTATTTGATAAGAACGTTCAGGTTTAGTTTCTGTTTGGCATTTGGGCCACCTTGGCTGTGCTTATGAATTATTACTGATTCTTTCTCAGGGACCACATCTGGCAGTACACAAGGAACATACATGCTAACCTAGTCAGTTGACAGCAAAGTAAGCATCTTTGCCCAGCACTTTCTTTCCAGACTGAACAGAAACTTTTAAAGACAAACTATTATCATGATAATACTTGGGGTAGCTTTATTTTTCTGAGATAATGACTATAATGGGAGGAGGCAGAGAAAAATTATTAATCTCCACATTTCTCAACCAAGAATCTCAACAATATAAAACACTGAATCAGAAGGTTTTTAGCTCAGATACCGTCATCCTTAACAAACAGCACAAACAGCAGAACTTTACATTTTTCTCAGATTCTGGCATATACTTGAGGCTCATAGTCTTTTGCACAAGAGGGCTGTTCCATTAGGCTTAACCTATCCTAGAATACAGTACTTACTTTCCTTCTTCCCTTGCAATTAGATACTAGATTTGAGTGAGAGGCTGAGGTATGTTTCCTAGAGAATCTTCTGTCTTGTTCCTCACCACAGGGCATACCTAGAAAATCCCTGTAATTAGGTACTCATAAACTTGCTTACCAAGTAATCACTGAGATTCAAGGGTATGAAATTTGCATAATGATATTAATAAAAACCTTGATTCTAGTCTGAAACCTCTCTTTCTTGCCACTGATTCATTCTAATGATGAGTCCTAAGTGAATAACTTGGTATTATTATATGACTCATCAAAGAATTTCTGCCTGCCTGCTGCCCATGAAGAGGAAAATACAAAAGAAGGCATCGCAATCAGGTAAGCGAAAAAGCAAATATTTAATTATTCTCCAATGAACATTTAGAAAATGGTCTCATCTGAAATTTGGGTGTTTTGTTTTGTTTTTGAGAATGAGAGCTAGGAGATGCTTAGGACAAATTCTTGGCTATGTTCCTCATCAAAGTGCCCCCTAATAGTGTTCAGGGTGTCTTACCACCTAAGTTTGACTCCTAACTCTGCTTGGCAGTTAACTGTTTATGAAATTCCTTCATTCATCAGTTTCCAGGTGTTAATTTTGGAGATCAGTGTGACTTCTTTGACAAAACTGAGCAGTCATTATTTATGCACATAGGTAATAAAGAAGCTTTCAATAAATATTAATTTGCAGGTGACTGGTCAGCAGGCTGTAACTGGAATCAAGTTTGATTTATCCTTAAAGACAATTGGATTTTTGTGGCAAATTCATGGAGATACTTAGACTCTAGCTGTGTCCTGTCCTGTCCCCAAAACTCCCTTTATTATGTTATCTGTTCTTTACTTACTCCTGTTTAGTGATTGATTTATGAGTTCCTGAACTTCCAAAGAACAAGAAAATGAAGTTTTTATTTCAGAAACTAATACTTTTTTTGTTGAAATTGGAGGCAACAATTTGAATCCCACCATAACTTTAGATCAAGTAACAAGTTCTACAAAGTGACTCTATTATTTTTATGAACTACTCTAAAAAGATTGGACTGGTACTACTTTCTTTATATTTAATTTTTCTCATGAAGCAGTACATGAAACAATGTATATGTATTTGTTAATATAAAATGCATCTCATACTTGAGAATTTAAAATGAATTATTTTTAAAATTGTGTTTTAATGTAAATTAAAATATTTTGGTGATGTAAAGCTCTCTATTTTCCAATCTTATATTTGTTCCTTGATAATCTTAGGGATACAATTTAATTCTTAAATTATTTATTAAGGTTAATAATTCAGTCCAAAACAAACTCCCTTAAGGCAGTTAGAAAGATCACTAAAGGGTGATGTCACAAGAAGACCTCATTGTAGATAAGGTCATTAGAATGAGAAACCAGGACTTCAAGTCATGAGACCATATTTACATGTGGATTTGTTTATATGATCTTAGGTGGATCTTTGTATGTATATATATATCTATATTGAAGGAATGTTACACCTGTGTGCACACACTATTCCTATATAATGAAAATTAGTGAGTGCAGGATATTTTTTGTTATGGTTTAGATTTGCTTAAACAAATAGGCAATATTAATTTAGTAATGTTAAATTTTATTTTATTCTGATGTTTTAGGGTGTCATATCAATATAATTTTGAGGGACTTTTGTGGGGGGTCATACCTGTCAGCTCTCAGGGGTTACTCCTGAATCTACACACTAAAATAGCTCCTGGTATTTTTGGGGGACCATATGGGACACCAGGAATCGAACTGGGGTTTTGTCCTGGGTTGGCCAAGTGCAAGATATATACTCTGCCACTGTGCTATTGCTCTGGCCCTCTGATATAATCTTGGAAAATTTTGGTGTGAATACTTTAAAATTTTCATTGTAAAATTTAGAATAAATATTATTGACCCTTAGATAATATGTGTTTGTATATGCATGATTTATGTATATATTTATAAATATGTGTGCAGGTGTACATATATAATGCAATGCTTTTTGTCTATTGTATTTGGTGTTTAACGACTTATACTTTGAAGAAAATTCATATACAAATGAGTACATTTAACTATATAGCAATTATTCAATTAATCAAATTATATTTGAATATATGCTTGATAACTGATAATATAGATTTAAAACTGTAATATATCTTTATATTTTGGTTTTGTGTTGTAGCTAACTCAGTGGCATTTACTCCTCCTTATATGTTTAAGGTGCCAAGGATTGAAGCAGGACAAAGATGCCAGTTTTTCAAGATATTGAGAGAATATTGTTATATCATCATTGATAATTGACAGTAATTATCTTCCTGGCTCTGAGCTCAGAATTTGCTCCTGGCAGGCTCCAGGACCATATGAGTTGCTGGGGATTGAACCAGTGCCTGCCAGGGTCTGACATGTGCAATACATCGCTGTTCTTTCACTCCAGTCCCTCAAATATTGACAGTAATAGTCTTAAATAAATATTATTCAGAGAATTTCCTGACATTCATTCCCTTAAGTTCATAGGAAGTGTATGAAGTCAATTGACATGGTAATAAAAACGAAATGCTACTCTAGCTTGAACACTTATTCTATGTCACTTTGTATAAAATTTTAAAAAAATGGAAAAAATAAGTGTGCATAGTATAGAATGATGTAAGAAAACAATTGATTATAGTAAATCAGTTATATTCATTCATTATTGAACAAAAGGTATTTAGAATATTTTAGTAATACATTCAAATTTTTGAAGCAATAAAATTTGTACTCAAATTAAGGTCTTTTTGCTGAAAAAAGTAGTGATTCCCTAAAACAAATTTTCCTGAGGTAAATGCTCAAACCAGCACCCTTAGCTTTCTACAATCAGTTATATAATATAGTTTTATAATATAATTCGTTAGTTTTCCTCTGGTCTTTTTGATGTATAAACATCACTTAAAAGCTTTCCACTGTGTAAAAAGTTTATTTTAAATCATTCTCAGAGCTCATAAAATATTTTATTCAGTGTGCTTTGTGCATTATATTAGAAAAGTGAATTTGATAAATTATGCAAGATAAAGGTGCAAGATCATAAGTTTGCTCTCTTCTTTTTCTAATTTTAAAATATTTTGTGTCAAGTTCTCATTTTCTAGCAATATAGCTGCTAATACTGACTTGAAAGTTTAAAGAGTTACCCTAGCTACTTACTTACATATTTTAATTAGCTATACATAATTAGAAGAAATTACAAATCAAAATGACGCTAAAAGTATATCTATAACTAAATATAATAGGTTAATTTAAACTCTTTTAGAGTATATTTAATCATAAAGTCACTTTCCAAACAGTTCATCATGTTAGGAAAAGGAACAATTAATAAAGACAACAGTCTTTCTCTTTAATATTCCATTTTAAGGGATTTGTACTTTTTCCAAATGTATCAGAAAATATTCAAATCTCTTGTTTCTTTGTAAAATGTGAATCTAACAAGATAATCAAAGAGGAGACATTGAGAATGGAGACAATCCATGAAAGTTTGAAGATTTAGTAGATTACAAAAGGAAACCAGCTCATGTTCAAAGGGTTATTATAAAAATGTAAGAGGATATGCTATCCAAACTTCTACATTGCCATTCATGCAGACTTCAATGGGCAGTGTAAAATATAATAAAATAAGATATAAAAGCTCACTGACAAAAGGATACAGAAAAATCACAAAACTCACATTCATTATATGTAAAATTTTGGTAGATATTGAGGGAATTGAAGATACAAAGTAGATTTTAGATTCAGTGAGATAATAAAGCTAAATGTTTCCTTTTAGAAGAATTTTATTTGTGAAAATAAGTATTAAAGTCCTGAATAAAATATTAAAATAATAATATTAAAGGCAATTAATTATGCCACTTCAACCGATATATTGCTTGAAATTCAATATTCATTATCAAAATTTGTTCTAGAGGAAGAAGGATAATTTTACAAATAGGGAAAAAAGTGTTTTTGCTCAATTGCAAATATCTCATTTTACTATATTTCTTTTTCTTATAATATCTAAAAGGAACTATAATAACATTTTATATCATATTAAGATCAATAATGAAAGGACAGTAGGTCAGAACAAAAGGTAAAAAATAGTAGTGCAGGGGTCGGAGAGTGGTGCTAGAGGTAAGGTGTATGCCTTGCAAGCGCTAGCCAAGGAAGGACCGCGGTTCGATCCCCGGTGTCCCATATGGTCCCCCAAGCCAGGGGCTATTTCTGAGCCTGTAGCCAGGAGTAACCCCTGAGCATCAAACTGGTATGACCCAAAAAACAAACAAAAAATAGTAGTGCATTTTCATATATATATTTAGCTTAACTATGATTTTTGGAGATGTTAAGCCTACTTCATTGTTTAACTCTACCTGTTTTGTAGCTATTGGGGGCTAGGATATGGTATCCTTAGAACTTTATGCAAAATGTTGTATCTACTGCCCTTCATTTACTACCCCCTACATCTTCTTCTCAGCAGGTAAGGGTGAACTGTAAGTCAATACAGGTCACATTCCTTTTTTCCCCCTTTTTTAAATATCTTTATTTAAACACCTTGATTACAAATATTATTGTATTTAGGTTTCAGTCACATAAATAACACCCACCTTCACCAGTGCAGCATTACCTAAATCCTAAATCTTCTCTCTCTCCTCTTCCCCCTCCCCGTATTTAAGACAAGCTTTCTACTTCCTCATTCATTCACATAGTTACGATAATCTTCGCTCTTCTAACGTCACAATTCTTTTCCTTTTGTCCTTTCTGTACACAGGAACTCACTGTATTCTGTTTTAGATAACAAATAGGAAAACTAGCAGCTTTATTTGAAATTGGGATTTATTAGTTTCTTAATTTACAACTAGAGCTTTATTATACATTTTGACAAAAACATCTTAGTGCCAAGCAAGTTTTCTTATAGTCAGGAATAGCTCTCACAGTCTTATATTTCTAAGACAAATGCTTTTATTTTTTAACCTTTTAATTTGTAAAATTTTTATCAAGAGGTCTTATTTTATTTAAAATAAATATATAGATGTATAAGTAACAACATTATTCTTTATTATTATTCATCATTTTTCATAAAAATATAGGCTTTCACTAGCCCATCATTAATATGCTAAATAAAAGATGGAACTGTGGGGCTCGGGAGATAGCATGGAGGTAAGGCGTTTGCCTTTCATGCAAAAGGTCATCGGTTCAAATCCCGGTGCCCCATATGGTCCCCCGTGTCTGCCAGGAGCAATTTCTGAGCATGGAGCCAGGAGTAACCCCTGAGCACTGCCGGGTGTGACCCAAAAACCACACACACAAAAAAAAGATGGAACTGAAATAAATTGTCCTATGAAGTCTTTTGTCTGTTTGCTTTATATGATCATTGAAGGAAAACTAGCTTTTTCACCATTTTGGAAAAAATGGAAATTATAGGCAACATATACTTTCAAATGCATTTAGTTTTCACTTTTGATCAACTGGGTTAGAATCAGACAGAACATATCCACTTACAGTTGAGTCACTAGACAGATACTTTTCTTACATATACCTTCTCGAAAGTGTAGCATAAAAAGGAAGATAAGGGAGCCGGGAGGTGGCGCAGGAGGTAAGGTGCCTGCTGCCTTGCCTAGGACGGACCACGGTTCGATCCCCCGGTTCCCATATGGTCCCCCGTGCCTGCCAGGAGTGACTTCTGAGCGCATAGCCAGGAGTAACCCCTGAGCGTCACTGGGTGTGGCCCAAAAACCAAAAAAAAAAAAAAAAAAAAGGAAGATAATGTACGGAGCACAATTATATCTTATATTCACCCACATTATTATGCTTGGTTAACAGACTTTGACCGTGTGAACATTAATAGTATAGTCAATGAAAAGGTAAGCAGTTAGCATGCTTAACCACATCATGTGATAGCAGGAAAATGTGGTGGTCTTCTTTCCCCAATAACAAAAACCCCGGTGTAAACATAAGGCAAAGTCCAACAGAGAGCTATTACACAAAATATCCAAACAATGCTTATCCAAACTGTTAATGTTGTTAGAGAAAATAAGTTAAAAAATTCTAAGGAATTTAAGGGAAAACAATAATTAAATTTAATAATGGATTCTATTCTACTCCCAGAAAAATGAGAAATATTAGAAAAATTATGTAATGTGTAATTTTGTTTATAATTGAAAATAAAAAGCAAGTAAACACTGCTTATTTTCTCTGAAAATATTACAAGTTGTTTCTATATAGTTAGGCTTATAAGTCTGACAGTCACAACATTCTGAAAATGCAGAAATAATGTTGAAAAGTTGTAATTAGTGATTATTTTGTCTTAATGGACTACTCAGAATAAAATAATTACTTCAAGAAAGTTGAATGCATATTTATGCAATATTATGTTCATGATACTGACACAATATTTGGTGCAGTTTATATCTACATATATGTACTGAAATGGAAATAGAATAACGGTAATTCTAAGTTTCTAAAATGGCATTTGCTGCTACTATTTTTTTAACATCAACAGATTATAAAAAATGAGCATATTTCAAATTAATATAACTGGCAAAGCATTGAAATATTTAAAGATATTTTATTCTACTTAATATATTCTGCCTCTTGGATTTTTATATTCTATTATATACTACCTGTATTTCCTGCTTGAATAACAAAATAAAATGAATATATACCAATAGACTTTACCAATGCAAACTTTTTTCAACTGCATAAGGAGTTTTAAGCCACTTCTAGCCATGTCTTAAGAGCAGTGATGAGTGACAGAGACCAGATTGGAGCTACAGGTCTATGCAAAGAATGAACAGACCTGATTGTGGTCCTAGAATAAATGAAAATAAAATGAAGAGGATAAATTGAAGAGAGGAAGTAATATGAGGTAAAATAAAAATATAAGGCTCAAGAATGATGGAGAGCAGCATAGAAATGAAAATAGAATAAATTTGAAACAAAGGTATTATCAGAGAAAAGAGGTTAGGAACTGAACATATCCAATTTTAGTTTAAAAGCAGTGTGAAAGCTTTTTCAGTTCTAACACTCTGGGGAATGTATATGTCCAAAGATATATTTATTCACTTACTTACTGAATGTATTTTAAAAATATACCAGGTATGTGAAGACATGAAGATGTAATCAATGCAGAAAAAAATTCCCAAGAGCCGTGAAGCTTAATTTCTAACACAGAAAAATATGAAATACAGTATTCACAAAACAGATGTGGCATATAGGTAGCTGATAAATGTTGAGAATTAGGTCACAGTGAGAGGAAATGAAAGGTCTGACTTTTAGGATATGTGGTTTTTAATTTGAGAAGGTACAAGATGAAATCTACTGAGATTACTCTTTATTATTATTGATTTATTATTTTTGTTTTATGGGTTACACCTGAAGGTACTCAGGACTTACCTCTAGTTATATATATACTCAAGGGTCATTCCTGATGGTGCTTCAGGATCATATAAAGTGCCGAGGATATCAAACCTTCTGTTGTCCACATGCTAGGCATGCTCTCCCCACTGTACATTGAGAAGATTACTCTTTGTAGTTCTTGTTTTTGATTTTTTTGTTTGTTTGTTTGTTTGGGGGCCACACCCAATGACATTCAGGGGCTATTCCTGGCTCTGTGCTCAGAAGTCACTATTGGCAGACCCAGGGGACCATATAGAATGTAAAGGATTGAACTTCGATCTATCCCAGATAGGCCACATGCAAGACAAATGGCCTACTTCTGTGCTGTCATTCCGCCTGAAAAGATTACTCTAAGACTCTCACAGAGATAAAACTGAAACTAGAATAACCCCTGCTCTCCATTGACCTCCTAGAACAGCTGAAATATTTAATAATGAACTAGTGATAAAATAATGAATTAGCGATAAAAGATAAAAAGGCAACCCAATTTTTTATTAAATTTTTTTATTTTTAATTATGAGAATAAAGATGCAAAGAAAGAGAACAAGGTAAAGTTACAGTGGAAGTACAATCACCCATAAATAGAATTCACAGAAGTCCATTGCCGATATCTTAACTTTGAACTTTCAGCCAAAGAACATTAAGAAAAAGAAAACAGAACCCATGTACAATTATTTTGTCCCTCAAGTCCCCAGATTGTAATACATAATATTTCTTAGCTGCACATCAAGCAATCTAAAGCCATAAAACTTATGTAACTCCTTAAACATTGAAGGCATAGTATTTTTTTACATTTCCATGCACATGCATATTAATTTAAATTAATCTCAAAAGTGAGTCTTTCTTTTTAAGGGTAAAAGTCAAAGGAGCACAGTAAAAATGGTGTTAGAGTGGCAATAATTGCACAGGCCCACCAAAATATGGGGAACATGGAAAGGAGAAACCTTGGCCTAAATACAAGGAGACCCTACCCCTGAAGTTTCCTGGCATAAGACCAACTCTAGACTTCCAGGCAAACTAATTTGCCCAATCCAAATCGTTGTCTGTAGTGCCAACACACTCTTATTTTTCACACAGTCTCTGTTGTTGGTATCGTGTTTCTGTATTAAGGATCCCAGAATCTGCATATCCTACATTGAAGTCAGGATGTGGAGCATCCTCTAGTTTCACCTCACAATTAAAGGACAATCCAGAAAGCCCTGTCCAGTACGCAGGCCGTTGATATTCTTAAGTCTTCTCAGTGTTAAGGGAAGTCTCTTTTGAGTAGATAGAGGTCAGAGCAGCAGTAGGGTCTTCCCTGGTAGAGAATTGCTTCCAGGTGTCGTTATAAAAAACCTTGGATGATTCGTAGATAGTTTCCCTGGTTCAGGGGTGAATGGAGAATGCCCATTCTTCTGAGGCCTGTGCCAGGTCATTTTGTCAATGTTCAGGGTGTAAGGTCCCATTGCACTACAAGATGTGTGTTCCAATTTCTATTAAATAAGGATTTATTTGTGTGTATAGTATTTCCCATTTTAATATGCCTATGCAATCAAGGAACAATGCCACATGGCATTATAGGCCCATATGGGGGCTGCAAGAACAAGTCCCAAAATCCCCATGACATGGTTAAACATAACCATTAAACTGAGAGACTCCTTCACCGAATATTCCTTATTGAACAGCTAACAGAGAGAAGAAAAGATAAAAAGTGGGGAAAATGTTCACTGTATAAGGGAGTATTTACTAAGAGTTATAGCTGACGAAGAAAATAGACATAAAACATTCAAAAGCCATACATGTCCATTTTAAGTCTTTTAAAATAGTTGGGGATTGATAAATCCAGTGCATCACTTTGTTGTGTGATTAGGACAGTAAAGTACTGAAGTTACAATGGATAAATGGGGTGTACTGATGGCTGGGGGTGATAGAGTTAAGGAGTGAAAATGAGCTTTACAGGGGTGTGTGAAAGGGCAGAATACCAAATGGATATTCTACATACACAAAACATAACTTAAGGATAGGATATACTACTAATATATACGGTGCTATTGTCCCCGTGCAGTTTTGAACATGTAGACTGGGAAGAAATGAGAACCGGAAGCCAGGATCTACCAGCTCTCCTCCCTGTGCCCCCCCCCACCCTTCACTGGGGGAAGGGCAGGGAAAGCTTGGGACTCCCTCTAGGAGGGACCACCCCACACCCACCTTGTCTGGCTGCCTGGGCTGCCACCCAGGAAGGCCTGGAGGCCAGGGGGCAGGAGAGGGGATGACTGGGGGCCTACCAAGACTCCCAGCACGCCCAAGCTAGGGAGAGAGCCTTGGACCTAGGGATTCTCCAAGCCCCATTGACAACCCCATTTAAAAGTGTTTAAAACAATAGTTCAGAGTAATATTACAGCAGCTAGAGAATTTAGCTTCCATGAAATCTATCTGTATCCAATCCCTGGCATACAATATAGTCCTGCAACTGATATTTGAGTGAATACAGAAGTGAATACAGAAGCCCATGGCTTTCCTATAGGCAAACAATGCAATAAAGAGAGGTATATGCTTTTTTAAAAAATCCCATTTATATCTGTGCATTAGAAAATCAGACACAGGGGCCGGGCGGTGGCGCTGGAGATAAGGTGCCTGCGCTAACCTAGGATGGACCAAGGTTCGATCCCCCGGTTCCCCATATGGTCCCCCATGCCTGCCAGGAGCGACTTCTGAGCGAATAGACAGGAGTAACGCCTGAGCGTCACCGGGTGTGGCCCAAAAACCAAAAAAAAAAAAAAAAAAAAAAAAATCAGACACCTAGGAATTGGCTTAAGTAGTCAAAACCTTATATAAAAAAAATTACAAAAAACTAGATAAAGAAATAAAGAAGTACATAAAGATATGAAGCAACAGCTCCTGTTCATGTATTGGAAGGAAACTTCTTTAAAAAATTTGATGCAAATGTCTTCTCCAGGAAGTCTGAAAACTTTAAGATTTTTTTCTGAAAAGAAATACAATCTCCAGGAATCTATGCCTGCCCAGTGCAGTATGACTGTGAAAAAAAACAAAAACAAAAACAAACTGTGAGTCCTGTCCGTGGGTTTCTCTCTCCTCTACTGTTGCCCAAAACTCTTGGGAGTGGGCCGAATAGACTCCAAAAAACTCGCTCTCCCAGAGGCCCATTCTAGGGCGGGAAATCCCAGAAATTCCTTCTTAATGTGAAAACCGGCAAGAAGCAGTACCTTGCAAAAGCAAGGTCGCCTGTTTGTGACGTCAGGCTGGGAATTTCTGCGAATCTATGCCTGCCCAGTGCGGTCTGACTGCGAAATAAAAAATGTGAGTCCTGCCCATGTGTTTCTCTCTCCTCTCCTATTACCTGAAACTCTTGGGAGTAGACCAAAAAGAGGCTGCAGAAGAGCTTTGCTCCGTGGCCGTGCGTTCTTTCTAAAGAAAGAGCATCATCACAAAAAGAAGAAAAAAAAAAATCACACTAAGGACTGTGCTGGATCAATGTCCTCTTTCTCTCTGGACTGTCTTCTCTGCTGCTTGCTTGGACCTAAGATTTGATCCTGTGTGAGGTCTCATCCACGATGAACTCCACTCCCTTGTAGGCAAATCAACACACCCAGAAAGGGTGTGGCTGCATACATCATTTAGCCAATGAATACCACCGCAACACATAGAAAAACACTCAATACAAGTGTGACAATGGGGAAATAATGCAGGCCAGTGTCAGACATAGAGAACGAAGATGACAATTCTGATGACCAGATAATGACCAACGATCTAATCAATCTCTCAGATAAGGACTTTAGAAAAGAAATATGGAAGATGCTGAAAGAAATAAAAGAAACCATGGATGAGTTGAACAGAACACTAATAAGAATCAAGAAAATATGATGACAGAAATCACAAAACCCCAAACTGAAATAACATGTCAACTAACAGGCCTGAAAAACTCAGTAAATGAATTGAATGACAAAATGGATAATCACAACACCAGGGTAGAAAAAGCTGAGAATAGAATCAGTGCTGTGGAAGATGAGGTAAATAACAACTCCATACAGAGGGAGAGATTGGAAAAAAAACTTAAAACAAACAGACAGTGGAAAAATTAGTCAAAGAATGGGAACAGATGAAAATAGAAGTCTATGATAAGATCAACAGAAACAACTTAAGAATCATTGGAATCCCAGAGACACAGGAAGAAAATTTCCAGGAAGAATCAACTGTCAAGAACATCATTAAAGAGAAACTTCCAGAGCTAAAGAATATATGTGATCAGATCCTGCATGATCAAAGAGTACCAACCAAAAGAAACCCCAGAAAAAATACCCCAAGACACATCATAGTCACAATGACGAATCCCACAAATAGAGACATAATTCTGCAAACAGCAAGTTCAAAAAAGGATATTACATTCAAGGGAACATCATTGAGATTTACAGCAGACCTGTCACCAGAAACACTCAAGGCCAGAAAGCAGTGGTGGGATATTGTGACAAGACTGAATGAAATGAATGCTTCACCTAGAATACTGTACCCAGCAAAACTCACTTTCCGGTTCAACACCCATTCTTGATCAAAACTCTCAGCAAGATGGGAATGAAAGGAACCTTTCTCAATCTAGTTGAAGCCATCTACCACAGCCAGTGGCAAATATTATCCTCAATGGAGAAAAACTAAAAGCCTTCCCTCTAAATTCTGGCACAAGACAAGGCTGTCCTCTCTCACCACTCCTATTCAACATAGCACTGGAAGTACTCACTATAGCGATTAACCAAGAAAAAGATATCAAGGGAATCCAGATAGGAAAGGAAGAAGTCAAGCTCTCGCTTTTTGCAGATGACATGATACTCTACTTAGAAAACCCTAAAGACTCTACCAAAAAGCTTCTAGAAACAATAGACTCATATAGCAAGTTGGCAGGCTACAAAATCAACACACAAAAATCAATGGTCTTTCTATACAACAATAATAATAAGGAAGAAATGGACATTAAGAAAACAACCCCATTCACAATTGTGTCACACAAACTAAAATGTTTTGGAATCAACTTGACTAAAAATGTGAAGGACCTATACAAACAAAACTATAAAACTCTACTCCAAGAAATAAGAGAGAATACGCGGAAATGGAAACACATACCCTGCTCATGGATTGGCAGGATTAGCATCAACAAAATGGCATTATACAGATTTAATGCGATCCCTCTAAAGATCCCCATGATATTCTTCAAAGAAGTGGATCAGGCACTTTTGAAATTTATTTGGAACAATAAACATCCTAGATGAGCAAAAGCAATCAATGGGAAAAAGAACATGGGAGGAATTACTTTCCCAAATTTAAAACTTTACTACAAAGCAATAGTTATCAAAACAGCATGGTATTGGAACATGGACAGGCCTTCAGATCAGTGGAATAGGTTTGAATACTCAGAAAATGTCCCCCAGACATACAGTCACCTAATTTTTGATAAAGGAGCAAGAAATCCTAAATGGAGCAAAGAAAGCCTCTTCAACAAGTGGTATTGACACAACTGGCGAGCCACTTGCAAAAAATTGAACTTAGACCCCCAGCTAACATTATGTACGCAGATAAAATCCAAATGGATGAAAGACCTTGATATCAGACCTGAAACCATAAAATACATAGAACAACATGTAGGCAAAGCACTCCAAGACATTTAGGCTACAGGCATATTTAAGGAGGAAAATGCACACTCCAAGCAGGTGAAAGCAAAGATTAACAGATGGGAATATATTAAGCTGAGAAGCTTATGCACCTCAAAGGAAATAGCGCCCAGGATACAAGAGTCACCCACTGACTGGGGGAAATTATTCACCCAATACCCATCAGATAAGGGACCAATCTCCAAAATATATAAGGCACTGACAGAACTTTACAAGAAAAAAACATCTAATCCCATCAGAAAATGGAAAGAAGAAATGGACAGAAACTTTGACAAAGAAGAAATATAAATGGCCAAAAGACACATGAAAAAATGCTCCACATCACTAGTCATCAGGGAGATGCAAATCAAAACATCTTTGATGTACCACCTCACACCACAGGGAATGGCACACATCACAAAGAATGAGAACAAACAGTGTTGGCGGGAATGTGGAGAGAAAGGAACTCTTATCCACTGCTGGTGGGAATGCCATGTAGTTCAACCTTTATGGAAAGCGATATGGAGATTCCTCCAGAAACTGGAAATCAAGCTCCCATACGATCCAGCTATGCCACACCTAGGAATATACCCTAGGAACACAAAAATACAATACAAAAACCCCTTCCTTACACCTATATTCATTGCAGCACTATTTACCATAGCAAGACTTTGGAAACAACCAAGATGCCCTAAAACAGATGAATGGCTAAAGAAACTGTGGTACATATACACAATGGAATATTATGCAGCTGTCCGGAGAGATGAAGTCATGAAATTTTCCTACACATGGACGTACATGGAATCTATCATGCTGAGTGAAATAAGTCAGAGAGAGAGAGAGAGAAAAATACAGAATGGTATCACTCATCTATGGGTTTTAAGAAAAATGAAAGACATTCCTGCAATAATAATAATTTTCAGACACAAAAGAGAAAAGAGCTGGAAGTTCCAGCTCACCTCAGGAAGCTCACCACAAAGAGTGATGAGTTTAGTTAGAGAAATAACTACATTTTGAACTGTCCTAAAAATGAGAACCTCTGAGAGAAATGGAGAGCCTGTCTAGAATACAGGCATGGAGTGGGTGGTGAGGAGGGAGATTTGGGACAATGGTGATGGGAACGTTGCACTGGTGACGGGTGGTGTTCTTTACATTACTGAAACCCAAGCACAATCATGTATGTAATCAAGGTGTTTAAATAAAATATATTATTAAAAATAAAAAAGAAATACAATCTCCATAGAACTCCTAAGAAATAGTAGTTATTAATTTAAGTGTCCACTTTTTCAGTCTACTGTCAAAGTATATTTAATCCTCACAAAAAGAAAGTATATCAGAATCCTGAATCCAGAAAATAATTCCTTAATATCTCACTGACAATCATTGAAAAGTCTTAAATGAAGACTTTTAGTGGTCATTATTTTTCAGAGTATAATGGTATTTAACTTTGTTTAAAGTCAAGAAACCCATAGGAAATATTAGATAACATTGCTCTTGATGTATTCCTTGTAATTAGAGTACTTTTTAAGTAAACATGAATAGAATTGTTATAATTCTGGGAAAACCAGAGCTGGAGTAAATTTGGAAGAAAAAGTCTATGTGTATAATAAAGTCTGAAACATTTAATTGTTCAAAGAATGTCTACTGGTCTACAGGACTTTCTGAAATTGTATTTTTAAAATTCCTTCCTCCTGGTAGAATGCCTTAGAAATGAATTCACTATAAGTGCACTCTATAAACATTTTCAAGAGGAAAGAGTAAAATGAAGATGAACTCAGGTTCAGAGATTTACACAGAAGACACTATCAGAAGTTAACATGGAAAACACATAAAGGGCATACATAGGTGAGGGAAATTTGGGGAAGAGATCTAGAGAACCAGAAGTGGTCACCAGAGTATAAGAAAACTCTGATTGCCTGGGAACCTATTGGGTAGTGGTAAAATTCTAAGGAAAGTATTTATTTAAGGTCCTTTGCTTCTTCCAAAGGACAGGTATATTGAACCTGTACCATTCAGTCATTTGCCTGAAACAGTCTATGTATTTAGAACATGCAACAGGAGACTAGAGACAAAGAAGTAGCATACAGAAGCATGCTTAGAAGCACATGTTTCTAATTACTAAATTAAAAGAAAAAGAAACACACGTTTCTAAGCTGAAAAATTACTGTGGAAGATAAGATGCCTATTATTCCATATTCTTTAAATCGTTTTTATTTAATTTTTCATTATTATTTAGGGATCAAGTTACTCGATCCTAAAGATCCCAAATACTTTTTTAAAATATTAATTATAGGCTTGAACACCTCTAGTTTAACAGAAAGAAAAGACCAATTCATATTCATTTGAATCAAGAAACTGAGACATTGTTGAGTGGAATTGATAATACTAATCTTAGATACAACTCATAAATAGAAACCAATCCAGAGGTTAGTTTCTAAAATAAAAATGTAATGAATAAACATTGACATGTTGGAGATCTGAAAGACAGTGTAATTAATGATGGCTGGCTTTCATCTCATCAACTCCCATTCAAGTACTGTATCATGTTTATATAGTCTCCAAACATTGTCAAAAATGATCCCTGAGCACAGATTTAGGAGTAATCCTATAACTGGTCACAAAACCAAAATAAATAAATTAAACATTCACTGTTATATTTAAAAATAAGAGTAACTAGGAAAATGTTGTCTAGAGTAAAATAAAATGGTATCATATAAAATTTTAGCTCAATGCTCTAAATTGTCCCAAGTTTTATATTTTTATGTAAATTTGACATACCTCATGTGTTTTAATGCAGGTTACTTAACTAATCATTTTATTTTTAACAAGCAGAAGGAATATAAAAATGTAGATAAGAACCAAGTTTTTTCTAAGTAGAATTATATTGCTGATATACTGTGTTAGAAGTAACTGAAATAGACTACAAATATAACGAGAGCTTCAACAGGGAAATTATTATTCCTTATTATAATTTAACAAATGCAAGCTATAGATGCAATGAGTATAGCTGTGTTTCTGAGATGTTTTCTAGATGCCAAATTGTTTTAAAATGTG
>PVKC010014600.1:0-22842 GCA_004027635.1 Crocidura indochinensis | reverse complement strand
AGAAAGGGGAAATCACACGTATGTAAACAAGCTCTTATATACTAGGGATAAGAACTCATACTTATTTACAATACATGGGAAGCTCCCACCTGGAAAATATGTCATGTGAACCTATCTTAGACCCCAGGAGATTAGACACCGACTGTTCAGCCTAGAATCCTGAATCCCAGACATAGAAATGACACAGTTCTACACAACAGCTACAGGAACCAAATCCTATCTGGGACAGCCTGAATACTGCTCAAACACCAACATGTGCCAGCTCGACTATGCTACAAATGGACATAAAAACAGGGTACGGGAGGCCAGGCGGTGGCGCTGGAGGTAAGGTGCCTGCCGTACCTGCACTAGCCTTGGACAGACCGTGGTTCAATACCCTGGTGCCCCATATGGTCCCCCAGGCCAGGGGCGACTTCTGAGCTCATAGCCAGGCGTAACCCCTGAGCATCACTGGGTGTGGCCCAAAAACCTAAAAAAAATAAAATAAAATAAGACAAAAACAGAAGACTGGTCACACTTTGGGCTGTGCAAAAGCCAAGAACGTGATCTACAGATGACTGGTGGATAGAACCATGGCTGGGCAATATGTAAGCTGGGACCAGCAAGAAAACCCTAGTCTAGGGTTTGTCCTACGACCTGCACAACAACTATGATCTCTAATCCCAGAGACTTGACTGAGACAATTGCAACTGAACGGGTCTTCAGAAAACATAACAAAAGACGATATCCCAGGCTCCACCTGAGGATCAGTGCAAGGCTCAAGACCACCAACCGCAAAAGACAGATCAAAATGACACTGAGGAAACAGAACTTTTGAAATCACGAACAAAGACTTCATCGTAAGTTCTACTCCTTAACCTGCGCAGAGACTGAGACCTCTAGATACAAAAGTCTGATATCATTATCCAGATCAGAGCAGAAGTCTTCCATACAACACGAAAACATCAAGGAGAGAGCAAATGAACTTGAAAGGAGTCTATAGATAATACCATGATGATATATTCCAAGGGGTAAGAAACCCTGTATCTCTTAGGCCAAGGAGATTCCCTTTTCGAATGACCCCAATTTTTAATGTGCCTATGCAGAAGGGAAAAAAAGAGGGGGGAAGGACGGAGAGATAGCATGGAGGTAAGGCATTTGCCTTACACGCAGAAGGTTATCAGTTGGAATACCAGTGTTCCACTTGGTCCCCTGGCATGCCAGGACCATTATCTGAGCATGGAGCCAGACGTAACCCCCTAAACACTACTGGGCGGGACCCAAAAACCACAAAAGAGAGAGAGACAAGAAGCTCAAAATAATCTTTTTTAATTTATTTTTCTTATTGCTCTTTTATTTTTCTCTGATCTAGTTTATGTCGACCTTCTTATTTTGGTGTAGATATATAAGTAGTAGTTCACTATTTTACTTATATACGTACTTTTTCTTTCTTCTTTTCTCTTTGATTTTTTGCACTCTGCCATGTTTTTTATCTCAAGACCATGGCAATTATGTGGTGCATATCTTTATCGCTGCAGTGCTCACCAGATGTCTTATTTGATATGTCTTTGTAAAATGCTGTGGTGTTTCACCTTTTCTTTTCCCCTTCTCTCAAACTGAGGATGAGAGCTGCTGGAAGGACTCTGCCCATTGTAGGCATAATTAATTTTTACCCCATTCTACTTACCCCATTCTTTTCCCCAAACAAAACCACAAAACTTGAACTATCTAATCCTGCCTCCCAATTAGAGGGAGAAGCAATGGAGACACCAAGCCCAATCATATATAAGATCACTAAGTAATAAACCAGAAACAGAGGGAGTCACTCAATCTAGAAGACCCCGGGGAGAGGGTGGAGGATATGGGAGGCAGAATGGGAATGGAGGTGGAGGGAGGACAACTTGGTGATGGGAATTCCCCTGATTCAATGTTTATGTGTAACTGGAATATTACTGTGAATGACATGTAAACCACTATGATTAAAATTAAAAAAAATTAAAAAAAAGGAGGAAATCTGTCTTTCCATGAAAATCGAGCCAATGTATTATACTAATAATTGGGTATAATAAAAAAAAACTGTTCTTAGCTATCATTAAATTAAAATGAACAAGGTAAGTTTGTATAATCATTGGAATTCTGTTACACTGAAAAAATATATCAC
The DNA here is from genome assembly GCA_004027635.1 of Crocidura indochinensis. NCBI lineage: Eukaryota > Metazoa > Chordata > Mammalia > Eulipotyphla > Soricidae > Crocidura > Crocidura indochinensis. The sequence goes on along the minus strand of PVKC010014600.1, from coordinate 20,702 downwards.
CAACATTACCAATATTAAAAAACAAAATTCCTGAGTTTGGGGCCAGAGAAATAGTACAGTAGGTAGATGCTTTCCTTACATACAAGTGACCCAGCTTTGATCTATGGCAGCCCATATGATCTTCTGAACCCAGCAGTAGGAATCCCTGAGCATAGAACCAAGAGAAAGCTATGATTATCACTGAGTATGACTCAAAAACCAATAATAAAAACTAATAATGATAATAATATATTTATGGGCTTGAAAGTTAGAGAGTTCTATTTTTTAAAGCAGTTAATTTATTAATTGATTGGCTGGATTTTGGGCCACACTCGGTAATGTTCAGGGGTTACTCCTGCTCTGTGCTCAGAAATCTCTCCTGCATGCTTGTGGGACCATATGAGATGCCAGGAATCAAACCCAGGTCTGTCCATGGTTGACCACATGCAAGGCAAGTTCCCTATTGTTGTGCTAACTTCAGGCCCCTAAGAGAGAGTTCTAAGAACTGATAATCTCTTTGCGTTTGAGGGTCAGTTTGATGCAGCACCACACCATATTCTGAGCACCACTGGGACTGATTCCTGAGCACTTAGATAGGAGTAGCTTCCAGGATTCATTGTGAAACAAATAACAACCACCAAGATTTTAAAATTATTCATCTTCCAAAGATTCAATAGTATTTAGTAAATATATCAATCTTTTGTAAATTAAAAAATAAAGATAAAGGGTATCTTACTTTATTTTTATAATGTCATCAAAATATTAACTACCATTCTGAAGCACAGAAGTGCTAATATCAGTTAACTATTTGACTGATTTTATCATTCACGATGGAGCGAACAATCTCCAGACTACACAAATGGACCTAGGGGAAAGTAAAAGAACATGTACGGAGCTGTAGCTTTTCCTATGACAGTATACTTCAAGGGCAGAGAAACCCTGTAACTCTTAGGGCAAGGGAATTCCCTTTTTAATCTCCCTAATATTTACTGTTGCCTATGCAAAAGAAAATGTTTTTATTTCAGGACCTTGGTTATTGTGTGGTTGTTGTCTTTATTGCTGTAGTGCCTTTCAGATTTAATGTTTGTTTTTTTGTATTGTTGTTATGTTTTTTCTTTCTTTTTCCCTTTCTTCTCTTAAATTAAATTAATATTTATAGCCTTTAGAAGGACTCTTCTCATTTTTTGCTTGTTTGATTTTTGCCCCATTTTATCATTTTCCTTCCTTCAAATAGAATCACATAACTTGAACCATCTTGTTCTGCTTCATAAATTAAAGGGGAAATAAGGAAATAAGGAAGGGTAACAAGACCAAATGATTGTATGAACATTAAGTAGAAATAAAAATATGATCAAACTTAAACACCTTACACACAAACCCAACCACAACAGAATCAATACACAATCTACAACAAGCTAGATACAGAGGAGACCACTTATACTTGCAGCCCAGGGGGTGGTGGTGGTAAAGGAAGGATATATGGGATGCGTGCTGGGAACAGGGACAGAGGGATGACAACATTGGTGGTGGGAATGCCCCTGATTTAATGTCACTATGTGTCTAAAATATTACTGTGAAAGATTTATAATCCAATTTGGTCAAAATAAGCTATGTTCTATTGTTCTCTGTAAGAGGCAGGAAACCCAAAACAAAATTTGCCGAAGTGCTTATTTTGGGTAGGCCAGTAAAAGTTGGCTGTAATACCATCAAGTTTTAAGCTGTGTACATCATTCTAAAAACAATCAGACTTTTTCATATCTTTTCACATCTCACAACACTTTTCATAGACTTCTCTGAACATAAACATTAGAACCTTCTGCAGATACACCTAATTAGAAAATTCTTAAATATTCTTATACTGATATTGTAATACAAGTCTAGAACATTTCCTTTTCATAAACTTCGTTAAACAAAAATCGCGAGAACATTTCCATAGATATATACAATTTGAAAATAAGTTTGCTAAAACATTGTTATAATGAGCACTGATAAGACTCTACAGTATCCAAATTCCATTTCCACATACTCCTGTGGACAAAGAGATCAGACATTGTTTGCAGATATAACTTGAGAATAAGTTTCTTCATAAGATACACATAAATAAAACATCATAGCAATTGAGAAACATTCAATAGGATAGCTGAGAACTTTCAAAACTCTAACATGCATTTCCCTAGAATTGTGTAAATAAATATTAAAGCACTAAAGTAGGAAACAAAATTTTCTGTTTGCAGTGGGACATAAAACAAAACAATAAGATACAGACAGATAAAACACAATTTAAGCAGCAATATTGTGATCGATGCAAATATGGTCAAGAGATTAGTTTAGAAGAAAGCTAATTTTTTGGAGGTAAGCCAAGTGCAGGAAGTTCTGAAGGCAGCTTCTTCTTTGTTGGTCTTGGATCCTCCATCTTCTCCTTTGTGTTGGGCTCCTGGGGTTCCTTGATAAGCTGCTGCAGGTCTGGGGGCTGTGGTCCTGGCAAAAGTTCCTCTGGTAGAGGAGGCATGGTAGATGGAGGCGTCTGGAAAGCTGCCCAGAATCTTCAACTCTTTCCCCTTCACTGCCTGCTTCTGTCTCACATGAGGGGGTAACTGCCACCATAGGTGGTGGGTCAGCTGAGTGAGGCCAGGAGATGAATCGACAGAACCTATGTAGACTGGGGGTATATCTGCTACCTTTCACTGGCATTCCACCAGGTCCTAATACATTAGCAACTTTTGGTCCCCTCTTTCCTTTCACAACATCAAACTCCACAGTCTCCCCATCTCCAACGCTACACAGAAATTTCCTGGGGTTGTTTCTCTTAATAGCTGTCCAGTGAACAAAGACATCTTCTTTGGTGTCATTTCTGTTGATAAATCCATAACCATTCCGGACATCAAAACATTTGACAGTGCCCGAGACTTGATTGCCAGCACCGGCTTGTCTATCTGAACCAGTGCTTGGGACATGGGGGTAATTTTGATTGAACCATTTTCAGACCCTTGAGTCTGCAGAGATGGTAGCTGGCTCATCATTCTGATGAGATGGGGGTCTCTCTGGTTTAGTGCCAGTAGTAAACGATAAATAATCAGTTCTGGGAAGGTCTTTAGATTAAGAACTCGTCACCAGTGGAAGACACTCTTCCCCTCTTGTGGAATGTGTGCAGGAGAATCTCTAGGGAGTCTGACACATTCAGTTCAGAGTGAGACAAGCAGATAGATGGACCAGAGCAACATGAAGCCATTCAGAACAGGAGGCATGTTCACCGATGTTCCAGTGAAAGGCGCAGTACATTCAGTCCAGCTCGAGGGGGTTGTTATCGTGATAATGCACCAAAGAGTCGTCACAATTAGCATTCAGCATCGCTGAGGTCTTCTTCTAGGGTCCAGGGTTCAAATCAGTCCAAGGTTCAGGAGCCAGTTGTAAAATCACCCCACATGCTGTATTTTCAGGCCCAGGTGAACAAGTCTGATCCGGATCATACAAGCAATAATCCAGACCAGGCTGAGGATGAAACACGTGTAGTCTGATAGTCTGCTTCCTAGTATGTTGCATTCTGCCTATCAGAAGTAATGACTCTTCATACTTTCTTTGATATTGTAGTTAGTCACATACTTCTCTATCAGTATGACTGAAATTTTAATTTCTTAGGATGAAGTAGCATTTATATCATGAGCAAAACATCCCAATATATTACCCTGGCTCTAGCTCAGAAATCACACCTGGCAGGCAAGATATTAGGTTGTATAAGTGACATTATTTTTCTAATTGCAAGAAATTTTCTACTATATTCATTATACAGGATATTAATAAGATGAAAGTCACTGTCATAATCTTTAGTCTTAGACAAAGAGTAACTTTCCCATTCTTAAGATATAAAATAATTTTCTTTGAGCCTTACTCATATTTTAAGTGGTTTGGAGATTTTTTAAATATTCTAACATAAAAAAGTTTGGTTTTATTTTTTTCCCTCATAAGGAGTATAATTATATTAGAAAAATTTCACTATCTCTAAGCCCTATATAAAAACTTTAGAGATTTGATGAAAATTATTTCAAATGCTAAAGAATGAGAGTGTGTAAATGCCTGGTGGGAACTATAATAAAGCATTTCAGGATAAAAGAGAATTGAAATGGGATATAGGACAGAAAAGTCAAATTTTAAAATATTTGCCAAGTTAGTGAGGAATCTAGAATTGTCTTTCTAATTGCTATCAATGTTCTTCTAAAGACTCTATGTATTTTCAACCCTATGTTAACCATCCAGGTCTTCTTCCCAAATATCTAATTAAGTGACCATTTCATAATGCAATGGTCATTATACTTGGATTGTGTAGGGGAAAAAAGAATAATAGCATTCAGTTTTTCATTCTACAATCCAATTCTTCCAAACTTCAAATACTTCTTGTTTTCTTTCAATACTTGCAGTTCAGCCAAGACCAGCTATTTTATTAATAGGTTTTCCATGCATATATTTGCTTTTATAGCTTAAAGAAAATAACTTGCTTTCTATCTGCTCCTGTCCAATTCTGAAGAGTGATCTAAGTGATCTCTCTAGCTTAGAATAGAGGAACAAAGAAGAATAAGGACAGAAGCTTGTGGAAAACCTGCTAGCAATAATAATGCTCTGTATGGAGAAGAAGCATGCTCTATTCCAGCCTTTATAGAAGCTAGTGGGTGAAGTGCATTGAGAAGACCAAGTCTTGCTTGGATCTATCTCTTTCCAAAGAGATTCCCTACTCTTCAGCCCATTAGCTTTGCCAAGACCAGCCAGATTTCAGATGGTAGAAGAAGCCTATTTGTAATTTATAGGGAATCTCTAGTCACAGGTGGAAAAGTATGCAAAGAACAAAAAAATCCATAAAACTTGCTCAATCAAATTATTTAAAAATACATTAGCAGATTCATTTTTTTGGAGCATTTATTCATTTCACCATCACTTTTATATCAAAGCAAGAAGAGAAGAAAGCATAGCTCAATGGTCATTGGGTTTCTATAACATCCACATTCTTCATCTTTCTCAACAGAGAAATGGCTCTTACATTACATATCATTTGATCCATGAACATAAAGGTAGCTGCTCATTTATTTTCATTCCTGCCCTTTTCCAACTTGGTTTAGAAAAAAAAAAAGAAAGTACCTTTGCCCTGCTTTGAACTAAAATCAGGAAGGCATAAGTCTGACATGGGATAACTTCTCGAAAAGAACTGATTAAATCTCTCTTTCTTCTCCAAGATGAAAAGAACCTTTAAAAACAAACTGAGGTTTTATATCTGTAGGTATTAAATTCTCCTCTTGAGTTCACGTTAGTTCAATGTAGCATTTGTGTGGTTTATTACATCTTTCATGTTGTAGATCTAAAAACCTCTTTGTAAAGTTGAAGATAATGGCATAGTGTGCTATAGGTTTTTAAGAATTCTGTTTTTGAAAGCTGCTAGTTGTCCTTTGCAGAGAGAAACTGCTGGGCTGGTGTGAACTTTCTCTTTCTGAATTTTGTTTAATTTTCCAATCATTTAGAAATTGCTTCTTACAAGTAAAATGTATGATAGCTGCTTTTTACTCTATCAAGATTCAAAAAGAGGTCACCAAGTTACAGTTAAATATCAGCCACCAGTGTGTTTTTGAAAAGGTGGATTCCTGGGATCAGCAGCTAATAAATTGATTTAGTAGACACATCAGTAGGAACCAAGAAACTTAAAAATTTATTATTAATTATATATAGAAATCAAAATCAGGGTTTCAAACTAACAAAATATATGTTGACCAGAACTGCATTCCTGTTTTCAAAGGAATCTACTTCCAAAAAGAGTTATTATTTAGTCCCTGTGAATGACAAAGTTACTCATGATTGAGTTTCAGGCATACAATATTCCAACACCAATCTCACCACCAGTGTTCACTGCCCTACACCCATCTCATAGTTTCTCCTCAGCCTGCCTTTATGACACAAATATTTTAAAAACAAATTTGGGTCACTGTAATTTAAAGTAATATTACTGATAGGGTTTTTATGTATAACACTTTACTATCTTTTTTTTCTCCCACCTCAACTTTACTATCTATTAGCAACCTCTCCTTCTCCCAGTTGACCATTTTTCTCCACCACTGTTGAACTGTTTTCTTCTCTGTCCTATTCCTATATCTCACACCATCTTTTACCAAGCTTCCTGCTGAAGACCCTGCTCTTCATTTTCTTGCCTTTGGGCATTTGTTATTCTCTTACAATGTTTACTTATATCTCATATATATGAGGAAGATCACACTGTGTAGAAATATACATTTTAATTGGTCACTCATCTAGCTTTGGTGCATTAGGTCATTTACAGAAACACTGAACGGAACTAATTCTGAAAAAAAATCTTAATATGATAAGAGTCTAATGGAAAAGGTATATTTTTACATCTAAAGTATGAGCTTTCTTTTTTACTCTTATTATGAACAAAATTTCATCTTTTATAAAGATATTATAATTCCTTTATAATATAAGATATTATAAAAATTACAATTTTATAAAGAAAAGATCTGTCTTTAAACAAAAGTATGATTATCTAGAATGGGGTTTATGAATTCTACAAGAAGAAAATGGAAAAGAAATAAATCCATTGGTTTGATTACAAAACAGTGCATAATTTTTATAAAAGTTGATGTTGTGTTAAAAAATACATTCCTGAGGAGTGTCTTGAGGACTCAGAAGACTAGCAGAGTGGCCTAGCGTTGTTTTACAAGAATGTTTGTGAGCACAAATTCCATATATACATCTCATTGTTTAGATATATTAGCAACTCTGATATCAAAACCCAATACTTTGAATGTCTGTGATTTCCAGTAAGCAGTATCTGGATGCAAACCAGGCTTATATATGTAAAATAGCATGCGTGACAAGTCCCCCAAACTAAAAACGTATAAATATCATAGTAAGAAAATTTGACCCCTGAAAGCATGCAAGAACACACCAGTATCTCCCAGTGAGCACCATGACCAAAACGTTAGAACATTGACTAAGAGTGAGGTGTCCTCAGCAAGCATGTGTACAAGCACCTAAACAAAAGGAGGATATATCTCAGTGTTGCTGCATCGAAGTGTGTGTAAGATTTCCCTGTCATCATGACAGCATTAAATTATAAAGGACAGGACTTGGGGCAATGAAATAATAGCTAAATAAAGCTAAGAGAAAATGGTAACAGATAATAGAGTGAATAAAAAGACACCTGGTAAAGAAAAAAGCTATAGATTATAATATAAATTTGTTTTAAAAAGTGAGATCCTTGTTGTATGCTCTCACAACTCATCTGCCATCAGGAACACTACACACAGAATTGGCCATATGCCTCCCATACCTAAACAAAAGATGCCCTCCACTGAGAGAACAAGCACAAACCTATAGCCATTTGCATGGCAATGCAGACCATGAGACGTGAAAGGGAAGATGATACTTGTTTCTTTCTTGGTAGCCCTGAAGATGAGGCACACTAGGAGGCCTGTTGTGAAGCCCAGGGACAACAGAGAGAAACAGCAATCAAGTTCAGCATGCTGGAGGACCACACAGTGTGCTGCTCAAACCTGATCCATCAGTTTCTGGTCTTGCATCTACTTTTGACGAATGGACAATCTGTCTCCAACACCAGGAGAAATGATGGAAAATGGTTAGCTTCCCTAGTTTCTGGTTCCACAAACAGAAGTTCATTTGAAATACTTGCCTGGTTTTCTAGTGTCAAAACTTTAGGCATTTCCAACCCTTTAGACATCTAATATTGCTAAGCGGAAAAAAAATGAGAAACAGATCTTGATTTTTCCATGAACTGTAACTACTGAACAGAAAGTAGAAGCAGCACAGCATGGATACTCCACAAGCTATGGAAACAGAATGCACAGAGTAATGGTTTTTTCTTACCAGCTGCTTTTTGGGAGCCAATGAGAATAGTAATACAACATTCAATGCATCAACTTCTTTCTGTACAAAAAAAATATTGAAGATATAAATCACATGATGTGATTCCTCCGAGAAATCTCAGGGAGTTTTATTAGCCATCCTACATGTAGTTATTAACATGTAGTCATCCTACATATAATTCCAGTGTCTGGCACATAACAGATGCTCCATAAACATTAGCCAGATTATTGTCATTGGTGGTATTGATACAGAAGATAGGTAGAAACAGTGTAATTCTAAATTATTTGATGTTGGTGGTAGATCAATAATACAATAGGAACGAGGGTACTTTCCTTGCATGTGGCTTGCCCAGGTTTGATCCTTGGTACCTCATATGGACCACCATGCCTGCTAAGTAGGATCTCTGCAACAATGGAGACTGATTCATTTCAACAAAATCTCTTTCATAAGTTTTCTTAGGAATTATGATAATAGAACTTGACAGCTGCCAAAACTCATAGTAGTCAGCTTCAGATGGAAAATAAAAGCCATCTGAATGATACAAGGTGTGTACTGTAATAGTCTCTGTGGTGACTCAAAGTGGCATTTTCTCAGACCCATTTTATAGGCTGGTACTTATGTTGTCCAGTTAATCTGAATATTGATAGCCAAAAGTTCACATCTATCTCTCTCTTTTGCACAATTTTTTCAATTAGGGGAGGTGAGGATTGACTACCTCCTCCAGACCACAAACAAAAGCCAACTGGTACGGGGTTAAACAAATCTGAACCTTTTTTTTAATTTTTTTTTTTGGGGGGGGTCACACCTGGCAGTGCTCAGGGGTTACTCCTGGCTCCATGCTCAGAAATTGCTCCTGGCAGGCACAGGGGACCATATGGGGCACCAGGATTCAAACCGATGACCTTTTGCATGAAAGGCAAACGCCTTGCCTCCATGCTATCTCCCGGGCCCCAAATCTGGACCTTTTTGTCCTAAGAAATGAGAATAAAATTTAAGCTCTGCAATATAAATTTAGACTCTCTCTAGCTCACTTCCCTTCTCTGCTTTCTGCATAAGTTCAATATTAATAATATAGTAAAATACTATTAAAATCCATTATTTTGTAAAAAATTACAATACTAGTAATACAGTAATATAGTATTTTAATGAATAAATCCATCCATCTGGATTCCTGCCCTGTGTTTTGCATTCCAAGAATCTGAACAAAGCAGGGTGGAACTCACTCCTATGTTCCAGTTACTTCTAGGTTCTTCTTATTGGCTCAGTTTTTCCAATTCAGATTTTATTATTTCTTGTCATAATGCTAAACACATTTTGAAAGATTATGAGATACATACTTTATTATGAAGTTAAGTGGTCTTGGTATCTAATGTGTCATACTATTGAAAAATAGATCTGTTTTATAACTACCCTTGTTCCTAGACCACTTTCCTAGTTATGGAATTTTAGTGAGCAAATACTATGTACAACTTAGTGTTCCCAGTACATTATGTATTGTCTGATTTTTGACTATTCAATAAATTGATCACATGCATAAATAATTGATCCACTTCATAAATACATATTATAAGGTAGACTTTTATGGATTGAGACAGTGGCTTATAATACTATTAATAATGGATTCTTATGCACATAAATCCAAAACCACACTCATGACCAGAGTACTGGCATTCTCTCTCTTAAGAATCTCAGAGCCTCTCCTTCTCAAACTCTTTCCTCCCCACAATTCAATTTGTGGATCAGTTTTTATGCTAAAATGCTTGTGGTTCTTTGTTGCTATCTTTCCAGGAATCTTTAGCCCCACACATGAGAGCTCATTCTATATCTTCTCCTTTCTTTTCAACTGGTCACTCAACATGGTATCCCTCATTTCATTCACATTGCTGCAAACTGCATGGTTTTATTCTCCCTGAGAATAATCTTAGATGTTTTTACTAAATTGTATTCCCTTGAGTATATTAAATTAAACTTCTTGATCCATTCATCCACAGTTGGATAGTTGGGTTATTTCTATATCCTGGCAATTGCCCTAAGTGCAGCCATGGATATAGGTGTGCATATGTCCTTTTTGAATGACTATTTTTGGAGATAGATGCCAAGAAGTGGTATTGTATCACTGAGCCACAAACAAGCTTCATTTGTGTTTTGTTTTTATAAATCCTCCAAATTTATCATCATAGTGAGGTAGCCACACAACATTGCCACCAATAGAGCATGAACAAAATGTTTATTTTTTTCTTAAATTGTAAGCAGCATCATTTATAATATTGTCAATTAGGATGATTTTAAACATATAATGTTCCCACACCATACCCTTCATTAGAAAGTCTAATGCAGACAGTTTAAATGGCTCCAGGTAACAACTCAGTTGGTAAATCCTTGAGTGGGCAATTCAGCTGAGTCATTACCAAGATTCTGAGCACATTTCTACATCTAAGGGCTCCCAGCTAAATTCTTCCACACTTATTTATGTGGACTTTACATTCCCAGAAAGCTTTGTTTTCTTATCATATATGGTGAGGAATTACTAAAGAACGACCACTTGTTAACCTGGGACCTGGACTCAGGTAATTAGAGTCTCTTCAACACACTCCTCACCCCAATGCACACACTCCAGGGAGGTAGGTTCTGGTTACCTTTTCCTCTCCCAGAAACTGTCCAAGGAAATACTTCTTGAAATAAAATCCACTGCCCAGACCATTTGAATAGTGTGAGTTATTAAAGTCATTTAAAGCTTCTATCTAAGCTTTAATATTTGGTAGTTAGAGAATGAATACAGAAAGCATTCAGTACCCAAGAAGCAATTTCCCTTTTTCATTTAACTGCTACTACCAATATGGAGGGCACTGCCTTTTTCTGATATCTCTTTGTCTTCTCTATATAAGGGAGCCAGTTTCAGATTGTACCTGGGCTATGACCCAAGAATATGATACATATGTTTTATAATGTTCACATTTAAAAGGACCTGCATACAAAGGGAGAATATTCTGCAGTCTGTTGGGATTTTCTCTATCCAAGTTTTGCTCAACTCTGGTGTTCTTTATTGCAATTAATCATGCTTCCAGAAGTTTAGGTCTTGCAATGGGAGGAAATACTGCACAGAGAAAATAATATTAAAAATAATCTAAGAAAAAAGATCTTTGACATTTTACACCATTTTCATGTTATTTTTTAATAATACCTTTATTAAATACCATGATTACAAATATGACTGTAGTTGGGTTTCAGTCACAAAAAGAACACACCCCTTCCTCAGTTCAGTTTTTTCATGTTTTTACTGGTGAAGAATTTTTCTTAGATACCTAATATCTAAGTGTTTTCAAATATTACTGATAAACTTCCTTACCACTTTTAAGAAAGTATTTTTCAGGTACTAAGTTATGTGATAGATAAATAATGTAGTGTGAAGTGATACTTTATCACCTAATAGGCAAAAAAAAAAAATGTTAACATGTGTGGGCCTTAAGGTAAAGCGGAGCTTTGCTTTTACCTCATAAAAAAGTCCTGAAGTGGTGAGAAGAGGCAGGTTCTAAAGAATTCAGTGAGAGAAGAGATTCCTAAGCAGAAAAAGTATCATGTTGCAGTAAGACTTCATTTTCCTTACTCCTTTGCACTTGTTCTTTTCAAAGTCTCCAGTGAAGTGCTGGAGCAGCAATCTAGCAGGTAGAGCATTTTCCTGTATGCAATTGACCTGAATTTGATCTCTGACAACACATGTACTCCCCCAAAAACTATCATCAGTGATCCCTGAGAACAGATACAGGATTAAGAACTGAGCACAGCTGGGTATGCCCTCCAATAAAAGGTCCCCCCCCCGACCAAATTTCCATTGAGACCTACATTACATATTCTAATAGCCAACTTTCACTTAATTTTACTCATAATATTTCATGCAGTTGGTTAATATTTTTCTTTGACAAGTATTTTTCCTTAACTTGGGCATAGCTCTCTTGCTTAATTTCTCATTAAACTTATCCTCTTACTTTTTTTACTTGTTCTTCCTCTCTTTCCCACCTGCCCTAACTAAAATTCTGTTCTCCTCTTCACCCCTTCATTGTTTAGCTCAATATACATAGATTTTCATCTCAAATCAGCCCTTTTCTGTCTAAGTAAAACTCATCAACCCAGCTATGTTATGCTTCCTCTGAGATTTCAACACAATTTTTTTGTTTAGATCTAGGGTTTAGATTTTCTTGTTTAGATCAAAGCAGGTACTCTCCTGCTTCTATCCTTGTTGAATGCAGCTACAATGACCTTTAGAAAATGTAAGTCAGATCATATAATAAATCCTTAAATCTATCTCATTGCCTCACTGACCGCTCAGAATAAAAATGAGAACCCTTCCTTTGGTCAATAACCTCTTTAAACGCTATAATTTTCATACTATTAACTCTCCAATTTCCCCTTGATTTGAACATAGCTTGCTTTTTGTTATACTCTCCTCACTGCTGGTCAGAGTAGGTCCAGCATTCTCTTTCCCCAGAATCTTTGTATAGGTTTATTTCTAAAATTGAAACATTACTCTGTTTGCATACCCTAAAAATAGCCTTTGACTTAGAGGAATGAAGACATCCTTTTTATGCTCTGAGAAATGCTAACTCCTTGACACCCAGATAAAACATCCAGGACTCCCCAGCTTTATTTTTCATATCTTGAAATAACTTTCATCTTGGCCTTTTCTACAATATATGTATTGTTCTTTTCTTATTGTCTCCTCCACACTCCACTCCTTTTGAAATGCTAATCTTTTGAGTAAAATTTTTTTATATTATTCACTATTGTGTCTCCTCTAACAGCACCTAAGAGCTTTCAAAAATATTTATTAAGTCAATGAAGGCATAAAATATTTTAGCTAGAGGGCTGGGCGGTGGCGCTGGAGGTAAGGTGCCTGCCTTGCCTGCGCTAGCCTAGGATGGACCGCAGTTCGATCCCCCGGTTTCCCATATGGTTCCCAAGCCAGAAGCGACTTCTGAGCGCATAGCCAGGAGTAACCCCTGAGCGTCACCAGGTGTGACCCAAAAACCAAAAAAAATTTTTTTAACTATTAAAATCAACATCTTAGTAATATATATTGCTTTAAAATGAGATTCAGATGAAAAACTTCACAATCATCTTGAAGCAAAAAATCTTCTGAAGCAGCTCCCATATTTCTTTTGGGATAGCTGCCTTTCTAAAACACAGAAAAATAAAATTCTTTTTTTTTTCTTTTTATGAATGAATGCAATTGCATATTCAAAAAAAAGAGTGGTAAGAATTTTCTTTTGCCCTGAGAATGAAATAAAAATTTTATAGTCATAATCATTAGACATGATAATCATTAGGCAGAGAGACGCCATTCAAATGGGATGGATGTCTTTAAAATAAATTCCAGAAAGAACCACCTTTGCTGGTGCTCAGCCATTGCCTTCACTGAAATCTGCCTGATAACCTCTAATCTGGCAATCTCCTGTATCCGATGCATTAACTTGACATAGTATAGTGGTCTCCCTTACAATGATCCTGGGAAGCTTGATTAATTAGCAAATGTTTATGAAACACTTTGACAGTCCCAGATAAAAGTAACTCAAGGAGTATGGTTATATTTTAAACACCATAAAACCAAAAAATATTAATGTAATGATATTTTGTACATCAGTAAGATCAAAAGATAAAGAAACTGAGATAAAGGAAGGATAAAGGATAAAGGATTCACTCCTTTTCCAAGAGTGAATCTATAAACCATATGGTTTGTGATGTGAATAATTGTGCAGGGAAAAGGCAAAGTATGCCAAATGGATTAATTTCACCACTGGAATCATGAAGAGACTAGGTTGGCATTCAGAAAGAAAAGCTTTTGGTCATTGGACTCAAAGCAGAAGAGTGTGTCAGTTTTCTGGTTTCCAGACATTCTCATGCTATATTAACTCCTTCATTGAATTGAATGGTCTACCTATTGGTCTGCACAGGTTAAGGTATTGCTTTTCCTTGTCCAGAAATAATCACTGGTAATGCAAAGACATGAGGTCTAGGAGGAAAGTCTGGTTCTTCTGGATCTTAGTGTCACTAATGAAACAGTTTTATTTATGTGAGAGTAACAACAACTGCCTGTTTTCTGTTTGGATGTGTGTGTTTTTGGAAGGAGTGACAGAAATCTGGGAATGCCACAAACCTTGGAAGTGTATACAGTGCTAGCTGAATTCTTTGGACAGAGCTGTAGCTTGGTTTAGGAAAAGATTAAAATCTAAATGGTTCAAAATATTTCAAGTTACCTATAAATACCCAATATTAAATGTGCTTTCTGCCATTTTCTGGATTGATTCAAACCTAGTAAAATAAATGAGAAAGATATCTGTGCATGCATTTCAAAACTGCTGCTTATAGGATAAAACCTATAGTAGAGGCTGGAAAGATAGTATTGTGGGTAAGATGCCTGCCTTGCTGGTAGCTGATGCTGGTTCAATTCCTGGCACTGCATGTGATCCTTTGAGCACCACCAGCGATCACAACTGGCACAGAATTAGGAATAGTCCCTGAGCACAGCCAGATGTTACACCCCTCCCCAAACATCCATGAGCCCTAAAAGAACAATAAAAATTTAATGAAGGAGATTTAGAGACCTTGTCCCTGGAATCATCAAAAGATACTTTAATCAAGTAAATAGTTGCGATGAGATCACAGACACACATAAAAATATTTTGTACTTATTAAGGCAGAAAGTGATAAAAACAAGTTTCTCTTCTGAAGCTCTAAGGGTAGAAAATTATGAAAAACAACAAAAATATAGTGATAAATAATTGACATGAGTGTTTTGAGAACAAATATATAATTAAAATATAAGAATGCTAGAAAACATTACAAACATAATAGGAGTTCCAGAGGAAAAGTATGAATAGAGGAGCACTAACCTAAATAAACCAAGAAAATGCTATTGGCATGTAGAATGTAAAATCCTCATGATAAATGAGAATTCTTTTGCAAAGTATCTTGCTGAGAATTATTAGTGAAATTTCACAATTTTCAGAATGAAAAGGAAATTGTATAGGGTTCTAGATAATAGTATGAAAATAAAATAACAGCTTTCTAGTATTGAACATACAATTTGCTAGGTTGTATGCTATAAAACAATAAGATTAATCTATTACTGAGAGACTGAAGTCTAAGACTTCATCAAGATATCAGCTGTCTAGACAAAGAAAATCCATTTCCCCAAAGTCAAGATTTCAGAGAGCATCACATGATATTTTGACTGTAAGAATACACAAATTCTAATCTGTTCTAAATAGATGAAGTCTAGATCTACAGAAGAAGAAGAAGAAGAAGAAGAAGAAGAAGAAGAAGAGGAAGAGGAAGAGGAAGAGGAAGAAGAAGAAGAAGAGAGGAAGAGGAAGAAGAAGAAGAAGAAGAAGAAGAAGAAGAAGAAGAAGAAGAAGAAGAAGAAGAAGAAGAAGAAGAAGAAGAAGAAGAAGAAGAAGGTACAAGGAATAAATTCATAGTGGTGTTTTGATTATATTTTTAAGTTTCTAGCTTGAAATGGGCAATATATTCATTCTACAATAGAAAAAGTTAAAATAAGATCATGTATTTGATATATAGTGTAAGGAATATATGAATTGTGAGGAAGGAAATAAAACAATTAAGACATTTAAATACTGCTAACAATTTCATTCTATATCTAATGAAATAGAAAATGAAAGTTCTGATTTTCTTCTTTCTTAAGAGTTCCATAATCTTCCATTCACACACACATACATAATCACTTCCAATTCATCTGCAGTTAGAGTTTTGGTTGTTTCCACATCTTAACTATTGTATTAACTATTGTATTCCTTGAGTCAGAATATTCAGGTTCAAATCCTATCATAAGTGCATATATACGCTTCCCCAAAAAAGCTTTTGTGTTTGGGGCTTAGATGCTATTAGATGTTATTCCAATGCCAATGTTTAAAAAAAAAACAGCTGTGGGTTAAGTGCGATGAAATGGCATCACATATAAGAGGGAAAAAAATCTCACTAAAGAGTCAAATGATAAGTCAAATTAAATTTTTTTATTTGGATTAATTTTTACAGCCACCCCAAGTTTCAGCAACCACTTTCTTGATAAGTAAATAGCCATCAACATTGAGACCAAACTCTTTATGAGCAACTATGGGGACAAGATGCTGGGCAGGTTCTTTTACATAAAACATGTTGTAGTGTTGTATTTACTTTATTTTTGCTTAAAACCTTGAATTATAGTTTATTAATACTATAATTAATAAATTAAATTATATTATATTATAATTATAATAGCATTAAACTTGAACATTTTGGTAAATAAAGTTATTCCTGCACTCCACCACCACCAAAATGCCCATGATCTGGTCTTCAACAAAGAAATATTTTAAAATTAAGGTCCGTAAATTGATTTTGATTGAGGCAAAATGCTACTGCCTAATTAATGGTCTATAGTAATAAACTTTTTAATGTACTGGGAAACAACAAATAATGCAGGTTGCTTTATTGTGCTGACTTATTATAGAGGGCTAGAAAGAAATTCCAAAGTCTCCAAGTCTCACTCAACCACTTAATTGGGAGAATTGTAGGAAGTAAGACCTATAAGTTTATCTTTACATTTTTATTGAGACATTAATGCATTCAGATTTCTTGAATCAGAACATTCAAGTTCAAATCCAACCATTGCCAAGACTTTTACATTTTATTAGAAGGTGAGAGCTGCCATTGATGCTGATTTTTCTGATGAGTCTGTACAATGTAAGTTTAAACTTTCTGGAAAATATGCATCATTTTAGATGAAATTAAGATCATTCATGATTAATGGGAAATGATCAAGAAAGACACCAAAAATTCACAAGAGTTTGGAAGAAACTGACTATATGACTCTCTGCAAGAAATTTTTTCTAATTATTTCTATTGTGGACTCAGATCTGCCTCAATGTTGGGTGGTAGGACAAAGTCAGTGTGTACACAAAACAAAACACAAATGTGTACATAGGACACATATGTACACAGAATAAAATATGTACACAGGACCAACCCAGAAAATTAAAGGACAAGAAAGAATAAGGACACAGGAATTGTAGGTTGTTTTATATGTTTATACATGTCATTTAAGTAATTTTTCATGATTAAATTTTTTATTTCCAGAATTTTTGTTTAGTTTTTAAGTTAGTTTATTGTGTCTTCATTTTAATTTTCTTATTTCCTTAATTTGCTATTAAATTGTTATTTAAAGTTGTTTTAAGATACTTATCAGGGCTTTTTGCCTAAGATTAAGTATAAGAAACTGGCACACCAAAATTCATTAAGTATTTATTGAATTTGTTCATGAATGCCATAAAATTGACTCTCATCACTTTTCTGCTTAGTTAGTGGAAGACATTACTCCTTTTTATTTTACTTTTTTGTCTGTGACACAAAAACATAGTTGTTACTTCTGATATTGTGAAATCAAAACATGGTTTAGCTGAGTTTTTGACCTACAATAAGAACTTAATTGACATTTTCTCCCTTTTCACCAAACTCTTATTATCTTGTTATCTGCCTTGTTAAATTTGCTCCAAGGAAACTCTCTTCTTTTTAGGAGTGATTGAGTGCTTAATTTCTTATGATTCTGCAAGGACTTTGGTGCCATTTTTTCAATATTTATTGATGCTATTTTTCATTGTTATACCTCTTTGGGGACTACCCATATCTTTGTATCGCTCTATACTGTTTCTTTACTTTGCTAGTCTGGCTGCGTTAGTTACTGAATTCTTACTTTAAGAATGATAATAAATACAAAAGCACCTTAGTGTCTACACTAGAGAATAGAAACTCAATGCAGGATGATTGAATCTTAAGTAGACCTGAGTGCCATAGAGTCTCTGGTTCTGCTGCTTGTCATTCATTAGTCTTGATCTACCAATCAGTATCTCCATTGAGGATTGCCTATTAACTGTAGTTTAGAAGAATTGTGAACAATTCTCTGTGTCACTCTGAATTTACTTCATGATTGGCTCACGAAGGGATCTCATCTCCAAGAAACAAGGTATTAGTGTAAACTATGAGAAAGAAATAAAACACACAACTTAAAATCTCAAATTAATCATTTCTTTATTGCTCATATATAACCTGTAATCAAAGTAAATGGCTAATTTGTGATTTAGTTATACAAAGTACATAAATTCATTTTTATTGTCCATTGGTGACAAACATTCTGAACATAATATTTGACAAATATTAAATTTTTTTAAAAACACGAGAGAAAGTTTAGCTTAAGGCTTGAGTCTTGACCAAGAAGATCTACTCAGCAAATTAAACAACTAGAAGCATACTATAAGCATGCTGTTTTAACACCTAGAACTATTTCTAGACCTATCTCTAGTCTTTGTGGTTGACAATAGAAAGCAAGTTTATTGTGGAAAATTTAAGCACAATATATGGGAAAAAGATGAATGATGCCCCAAGAAATAATTGCTATATTTTCAAGAAATTTTCATTACTCAAGTGAAACAACTAAAAATATATTTGCAATACAAATCAACTCTTTCAGTCCAGAGAGATAGCATGAGGTAAAGCGTTTGCCCTGCATGCAGAAGGATGGTGGTTCAAATTCAGGCATCCCATATGGTCCCCCGAGCCTGCCAGGAGCAAGTTCTGAGTGTAGAGCTAGGAGTAACCCCTGAGTGCTGCCAGGTGTGCCCCAAAAACCAAAAAATAAATAAATAAATAAATAAATAAACAACTCATGAAGATAGTCATTTTGTGAAAATGTTTTATAGTTTATGATTATTAAATGTATTATCTAGGATTCTTAAGATTTACTTTCCTAGAAGTCATTCTACACTATTCCGAAAATGAAGCACAAGGTGTTTAGTGAATCTGTTGATCATACATTAGTTCCTTGGCAAGCTATTCTTTTGGTTCAGAGAAAGCACAATCTATTTTAAGATCACCTATACCAGATAAGAGTTATTAATTAGATGAAATAAAATAAAAATAACCTATTTTACTTCATTGTTTCTAAGATGACTCTTTGTACCTAATTCTAACTGAAACTGGGGCCAACTTTCCAATCAAAGTTATAAGAAACAATTGTGTTACTACTTCACGTTAACATTCTTTCACCGATTGATTCTCTTATAATCAGTAATGAAATTGAGCTCATGAAATGTGACATATCTGGGGCTCCTAGCAGCCGTTGTGTCAGAATGAGGGCTGAGCTAATCAAAGTAAAGAGAGGACCGAAGAGAGCAAACTCCAGTCATGTAGAGAAACTCTGTTGATAATGTGATCCAGATTCTGTTGTATCTGATCACAACTGATGTTAGCACTCAAGCCCTCTGAGCCAACTAACTCTTTCTCTGTCTATGAACACTCCTTGCTCACATTTAACTTTGAGACCATTTGAGTATGAAGTAAAAGAATCAACTCAAATGTTTTTAAAGGTGAATCCTTGAGCAAAGAGTACCTACATGATATTTATATTCATCTTCTCACAGTTGCTTGAAAAAACAATGGACACAAGTGTGCTAAAGCATGTAAAAATTTGCCAAGAATAAGTAAGGATAATAACAAGCTTATATTTCATTGGTTTATTGATTTATTTTTGGTGTTTGGGGCACAGCTGATGCTGATCAAGATTGACACCTCTCTTTGCATTAAGGGGTGAAGTGCTCTGTGGTACTGGAGGTGGAAACAGGGTTGGTCTCCTGTAAGGCAGTGACTTAGTCCCTCAATGATCTTTTTGATCCAGTAGCAAACACTGGTGAAGATATACCTAGATGACTCAAATCGAGAGGAAAAAACAATCCTAAAATTCATTCTAATATCTATAAAAGTTCTTGTTTGGGAAATGCAGGTAATTAAGAAATAAAGAACCAGGAAGATTGCTCAAAGGACTAGGGTTTCTGTTTTGCATGTAAGAAACCCAGGTTCAATCCCTTTTACTCTATTGTGCCCTGTCAACTATAGGGAGTGGTTTTCAAAGACAGTCCATTTAGTAGCCCTTGAACTGTATTGGATGTAATGCAAACACTGTCCCTAACTCTTCTCCTCACATAAAAGATTTTAAAATTTGAACACCAGGACACCTAAGATAAAACTTTCTGTATATCCAAGTAAATAATGGTTCTAATTTCACAAAAGAAGTGGTAACTCTAATGATTTTTAGTACTTCAACCATGTAACAGTCATTTGACTGTACTTCTACAGACAACAAAAAATATTCGATAAAAATTCAAGTTAGTTGATAACTATTCTTCCTTCTTTAAAGATAGACAGTACCTGTGTGCAGAATTAACATATTTTGGTCTCTAGCTTTGGCTAATATGCTTTGCTAATGAATAGGGCTATCGGAGAAGCATGGCAATCCCCTAAAAATGTGCTGTTTTGGTTATGTCAGTGCTGTTATGAAAATGATTAATGATGTGTGAACTGAAATTAAGCAACAGTATTTCCTCCCAGCTAGATGAATAGCAAAAATTACAAATTCTCCATTCATTTTGTTATATTAAGGACAGTTGGGGATATTTCCCTACTCACTTGTTTCAATAGTCCCACTCCAGTCCTGTACTTTGGTCTTAATTACAAGACAATATACAATTAATATTTGTTTCTATTTTTCCATTAAAACCATAAAAATAAAAAATATCACTTTTATATTTTAAGGGTATGGAAATATCTCTAAACTATTTGTTACCTTCCTGCGTTGAGGTTTTCGTCGAGGATAGGGCTGTGAATGGAACCCCCAGACACTGCTTCTACCGCTCTGGTTTGCATGCAAAGAGGTGGGGGGGGGCTAAGTTTCCCTAACCTAGGTGAGCCCCTTGGGAATATTGCATCTCATTGTTATGATAAACAAAACAAGTTGCAAGTAAAACGTGTTAAAT
>PVKC010014599.1:0-21999 GCA_004027635.1 Crocidura indochinensis | reverse complement strand
TCATTTATAAAATAGGTTCTTTGAGGAGGTTATAAAACAGTTTGTAAAATGGTTGGCCTATTATACCTGGCACATAGAAGCACTTTTAAAGTAGCAGACTTTCTCTATAAATAAGTTATATGTTCAATCCTATCAGTAAGTATTGTGGAGCTCAAATAGGTAGAGATAGAAACATACCCTTGACTATAAGGACTTAATGTGGTCACTTTCTGGGTTTTTAGGAAAATTAGAAGGATGGAGTGAACTATACTTGATCCTGGGAAATGCTGCTAAGGAGATGATGGTGATCTGGACTGTCTGTGTGGATGAGATTTAGGAAAGGGGAGGGAAGAGTCATGAAACTATTTCTCCTTCAGAAATTTCAAGAAAGTCCTTCCAGGTGAGTTGTCCTGAGAATTGGTTTAAAGAAAATCAGAACAGACTGTGATGGGGCTGGAGAAATAGGACAGTGAGTAAAGTACTTATCTAGGTAGCAATGGACCAAGGATTGAACCCCACCACTCCCTATGGTCCTTCAAGGTTAATTCCTGAGTGTAAAGCCAGATATAAAACTTGAGTCTCATTGCATAATAATCCCCCACCTCTCACCTGAAAAAATAATAAACTAAAGGGCCTGGGAGATGTTAAAACATAGATAGTGTAAGGGGATGGTGTCAGAGTGATTATACAGCAGGTTCAGTATTTGCCTTGCACACAACAGATCCAGATTCAATCCCTGGCATCTCATATAGTCTCTGAAGCCTGCCAGGAGTGATCCATGAAAATAGAACCAGCAGTTAGCTGAGAGAACCACTGGGTATGACTTAAAAGCAAAACCTACACCAGCAAACAAACAAAAAACAACTAAAGATCACACCAGGCCCTTCTCCCAGTTTCAAATAAGTCATCTGAGATGGGAGTCCATTAATTCTAGCAAGTTTCAGAGATGCAGCTGCATTTATTCTAGAGAACACAGATTCTAGAGAACCCGAAACATGCAACTTGCTTCACTGATGAAAATCTGAGTTCTGGGATTAAATTGATATTAAATAGAGTGTGCATAGAATAGGGCATTTTCACAGGCCTTTTCAAACCTTCACATCACTTCTTATTCTGCTCTCTCACCTTTATAAATTAATCCAACAAGCTGTTTTTTAAAATAAAAATGTCTCTGAAAAGGTAATAAGGGAGACAGATGTGATTGATCTCCTTTTATTTGGGGGTCTGGAGGAAAAATGAGTCTGGTGTGTTGCTATAGATTTTGACGTGTGGCCAGAGTTTGGCTCTGAAAATGAGAGTCGCGTCCCTGCTCCAGGAGACAGTAGAAGCAACAATTAACATTCAGACAGGCCTTCACAGACTCCACCAGTAGCACAGATTCTTGTGCCCCAGGGAATATTGATCTGAAGAATCAATTTTGCTTATAAATTAAAGGGGTAAAAGATCTAATCATTAAAGCATATAAGACTTGGTTTAAGTGCAAAACAATTATGCAATGTGCAAAGATTATGATAGTTTGAAGATCAATCATTTGGAAATTTTTCATTTGGACTTCGGGGACTGTTAAGCAAGAGAAGAGTTGACACATCTGAAGGAATTAGATGTAAACTTTCCAAATGTTGGCTGCACATTCAAGAACAATGTAAAAGAAATGATGCCACATTATTCTTTCTAACAATCCTGGACACAAACACCCACTGGTTAAAGACCCAGCACCTTATAGGGAGCAGAATATCACCCCATAGAAAAGACTTCCAGATGTTTCGAAAGCCCCTGAGCTATGCAACTTTTCCCCCAGTTTCTTTGCTTATTTTTCCAATTTGTCTTGGTGCTCCTTATCCATGTTAGCTATTTTCCTCAATAAAACTCTTTAGATGAGGGGCAGTGGACACTAGCCATAGCAATACATATATCAATGTCCAGACCAGCATTGACATCACTAAAGCCCCTGTTTTTCAGTCTTTGGAACACCAAAGCAGAACCAAAAAAAAGTAGAGCAGTTCTCTCAGGTCAGAGAGATATACAGTGGGTAGGGCATTTGCCTTTTATGTAGCAGGCCCTATTTCTATAGCAGCATCCTATGTGGTAGCATTGCTAAATGTGGCCCACCCCCCAAACAGTAATAACAATAAAGTAGAGCAGGTCTCTTAGACATTTCCGTATGAGTTTGTTAGAGCAGCCAGAACAAAATAGTAAGACTTAAATACTTAACTTCATCATTCTTCATTCTTTGAAAAGCTCTATCTCAAAATATAGCTATATTCTGAAATATTGGGAATTAGAATTTTAATTTATGAATGGGAGAAGGGAAAATTCAACCCACACTGGTGAGCAGTAGTTTTCTTCTTAAAGGTTTTGGGATATTTTCCCCCATAGAAGTCCAAAGACCATTTAAGGAACTGTCTAAACAAGTATATTTTTATCTTC
Organism: Crocidura indochinensis; assembly: GCA_004027635.1. NCBI lineage: Eukaryota > Metazoa > Chordata > Mammalia > Eulipotyphla > Soricidae > Crocidura > Crocidura indochinensis. The sequence continues at coordinate 19,593 of PVKC010014599.1, read as the reverse complement.
CCTCTTTTCAAATAATTTAGCTCATTTTATTATAATAAATAATGTTAATCTGACAAATATATAGAGCAAGAAAGAAAGTAAAATGGGGAGAGCACTTACCTGGCATACAGTTAATCAGAGTTGGATCCCAGCACTGCATCCAGTCCACCAAGCACTACCAGAAATGATCTCTGAGCACAAAGCAAGGATTGTGCACATTGCCAGATATGTCCCCAAAACTAAAAATAAAAAATAGAAATAAAACATAGAAAAATTTTTATAAATTAAGCCTCTCATAAAAGTGAATGTCAAAAAGGAATCAATGTTGACTATAGGTATGTGTCAGGAATGTTGATATATTCTGGATCAGTTACGAATGATTCATGTATTTGCAAGTATTTGGAGACAAACTCCTTATCAGACTTAAACTAAACTAAACCCTGTCTTTTGAGCAAGGAAAATAAATCCCAATGGATTAGTGGTGTGATCCTAAGAATGCTCTAAACAACATAAATTATTTAAATTCCTTTATTTATTCTGTATTCCCCTGCTACACAAGATCCCCTTCTATGAGACACCAGGAGTACTTGTTCATGGAAGTAATCCCAGGGTCACCTATTCAGAAGACCTGTGCAAGAAGACTCAGGTGCAAGTGTTTCTAAGGAGACCTCCCATCAACATAACCTTCCCATGATTCCTTCTACAAAATACCAACAGGCCTGCATCCTAGGGAATTGAATGGAAATCTTTAGCTATCACCATTCCTGAGTTTCAGGTATCTGGTGATAGACCTGAATTGTTGAAAGTGTTAAAAATAAAAATCAGTGACTCACCAAGGTTCCAGTTAGAACTCAGTTAATTTTTCAACTGTGGGCCTTGGCCTTTGCCTACTAATTAGCTTTATCTGATAAGGGGAGGGGTAGGTAGAAAGCATTGTTTTTAATCTGAAATGCCTGGAAATTTGAGACAGAGAAGCTATTTTTAACCTAAAGCCTCAGATAATTGCTCAATTGTCCAATTATACCAATCTGTTTTACAAGCCCTTCAAGTCCCAGACCACAGCAATAGGCACCCCATTAGCGATGGCTGGGTCATTCTCTCTTTGTATTTCCGCCGCAAAGCCAATCAGCCCCTCTCCTGTGAATTTGCTGCCCTTTTCTTCAGACCCACAGTATAGAGAATGGCTTTGCAGCCAAGAATTGGAAGACAATGGCAATGAAATTGCTGGGAAGCATTAAGATTAGTCTATCACCATAATCCTCCAGCTTTGGAGTCTATCTAACACAGGGTACAATACATACAATATAGGTCACAGATGAAATCAGGCAGGTTTTCTACAGAAACGGCATTGCAGAAGACAAAAATGAATCTATCTTAAATTTCTGATCTGTTATCAAAATGTTCTAAAAACATATAAATCTTTTCAAGATGGCTAGTAGCACAGGGATATATAAAATTGGTGACTTTGAAATCGTTCTGAATTGTTTATATATGTGATTTATCTTTGCATTGTATTCTCTTTCCACTGATTAACAATGCTTTCCCCTTAAGAAGGAAAAAGGACTTGTGCATTAATTAATTCGTCATCTAGTATTTGAAACAAAAATATTATACCAGATGCCAGATATATGTGTAAGCAATTTGGACACAGCACTAATATTTAGCTTAAAGACCCACTTCAGGAGCTGGAGAGATAGCATGGAGGTAAGGCATTTGTTTTGCATGCAGAATGACAGTGGTTTGAATCCCAGCATCCCATATGGTCCCCTGGGCCTGCCAGTATCAATTTCTGAATGTAAAGCCAGGAGTAACCCCTGAGAGCTGCCGGGTGAGATCCCTCCCCAAAAAACCCACTTCAACTATGCTTTAAAGTTCCTGCCATGATAAAAATCTTTATATAAGAAGAGATAATAAGGTAGACAGAGAGACAGACAATAAGTAGAGATGACAGACAGACTGACGGACGGACGGACAGACGGATGGATAAATGGATTAGATAGATATATTCATAACCAGATTTCATGGATTTCATGTAAAAGCACTCTACATCACCATTATCAAAATATCCCCTATCCTTCACACCCGTGTCCTTATGTAATTCTATCCCACCTCTTCATTCTCCTCAGGTTTCAGTTATCTCAGCTTTTAAGCCACGGCAAAAGGTTTGTCATTGTTCATTTTTCTATTACCTTGACTATCAAAAGACCACATATGAGTATGATAGGACCATCCAATATTTATCTTTCTCCCTCTGACTTATTTTACTTAACAAGATATACTTTGTATATATGTATATACTTGTCATGGCTTGTACATTGGATATCAACACCTTGCATATAGTTATTAAACCAGAGAGATTTTTGCCATTCTTTGGCATGAGAATGGGAAATTTAATACTGGAGAGTGATATGCAAACCAGTGAAAAGGAATTTTCATGTGTGACAATTTTTATGTGTGTTTTCTATACAAAAATATAGAAATTAAATTAGGGAAACAAGCCCCAAGTCAATAATCAGGATCTTAGGAAACATAAACTAACAAAAAATTGGGGAGGGGTCCACACCAGGTGATGCTCTAGGGTTACTCCTGGCTCTATCTACACTTAGGGTAACACTCTTGGTAATGCTTGAGGGAGCAGCATTGAATCTAGGTTGGTTGCATGCAATTAACAAAATTATTTTTTGTTTTGTTTTATTTTGATTAACAAAATCATTAACAAGACTCATGATACAGAGTTGCTAGTTCTGAGAAGCAAAGAAAGCCTGCTGCTGTCACAGAGAGTAGTCTAGAAAGTTGTTATTAATTCACAAGAGCAGCCACTGAATATCCAGAGTTATTGTAAACTAAATGGTGAGAAATGATATTCTAGTTCTCTACTATACAACCAGACTCTGGACACACTATCAAAATATTTTTTGCCTTCTGTTCTTCCCTTGTATTCTTTTAATTCTAAGATTTGATGGCACCTCATTTGCCAGATGACAGACCCTGCTCACTGTCTTGGGTACAAAAGACAAAGACATCAATAAGATAGTTTGGGTCATAAATGGGTGTTAAAGGAGGACTCTGAAGCAGATTAGGGATTTATTCTTTTATTTATTTATTCTTTATTCTTTTGAAGGTCAAATAAAAGCAGGAGATAAGAAAAAGGACATATAAAGTCAAATGAATGGATGTAAAGGCACTTCAGTACTAAATGGTTTGTTGGATTAGACAATCAGTGTTTTGGTGGGACTGTCTAGGCATGCGCAGATATGTAGTGCAGGGCAGTTAGGGGCTAACATGAGCAATCTGGCAACTGAGATAAGGTGTTTGTTTTTAGCCCCAGCCCTATGGAAGAGTCATTAAAGGCTTTGAATGACGATCCAATTAGATTTACATTTTAGAAAGTTCCTCTGGCTGGATTGTGAGAATTGACTAAAGTGTGGGAAGTTAAGTGATGTCCTCCAGGTAGAAGCTGGTGTGTCACTGAGCCAACTTGGGGATGAAGAGGAGCAGAAAAATAGAAGGAATACAGGAAACCTGGGAAACTGGTTAGAAGCTGTCTTACCAGCATGAAGTCACCACCTCCTCCATTGCCGGTACTTCCCCACCAGCTAAATCATGTGATCCTGCACACAATAAGTTGTGTATTATTTAGCACATAACAACCAAGTATGTGTGTGAGCACTAAAGTTTGAGACCTCCCAAGGTCTCTGAGCACCACAAACAAAGCTTCAACCCTATAGCAACAGCAATGGGAAGAGAAAGGTGAAAAATAAAAGCAAATAAGGAAGGTTAAGAAAATCTATGAAAAAGGAGGCACAGTTCTTAGAATTGGTGTCATATTGAAGAGATTAGAAGCAGAATGCAAACAATTCTAGTATTTCCAGCTTCATTTTGAAGGATGCTATACACATCATTGAGCTTAATAAAACTGAATTTAAATAGAACAGAATAAAGTCTGGATATGGGAACTTCCATATATTTGTGAGACAATCAGATAGAAGCATCAAGTATATGTATGGGCCGTGATATCAGCAAAATGACATAGGTAGGTAGAACCAGTATAGAGAAAGTAACTGCTGTATGAGGCAGTGGGAGGGCAAGAAAGGAGAAAGGGCCATGGGTAAGAGGCATTTAGAAAGCAAACTTCAGAATCTAAGACAGAAGTAGAGAAGGCCAAATACATTTTAATTTTTTTTATCCAGAGCCATAGAGACTCCTGTATGTATTTCATAAGAATAGTTCGTTATTATTCTCCCAACAACTCACATGTAAAAATGTGATTTCTGTCCAACACAATACATAATGCTCCCTTTGGTTGTTTCCTACACCTGGCTCAGTGAGTGATAAGTGGGAGATAACACTCAACTCAGTACCTGAAATCCTAAAAGCTCGTTCCAATTTCCATCCAACAATATTTGCAACCTTGGGGAAAACATCAAAGTTCTAGCACTCCACTAAATCTATTCTAGGATTTTGGCATCAAGCAAAGCATTTTCTGGGCTTCTTATTAAATCTTTCATGGCAAATATGTCTAGTAGGATCATTTTTTCCTGCTATAGAGATTAGTAAAGTGAAGCCCAAAGACTCTAAATATGTTGTCTCAAGTTAGCGGCAGAAACTAGTTTAGAACAAAAAAATTGTTTTCTATTCAAAACCCTTTTCATTTCATTGTGTGGTCATTCTTCTTGAGAAATATCAAGCCCCACTTCTAACCTGCGTCTGTTCATCTGTAAAATAGAGATAAGAATGGCTGCTTTGTCTTTTTGAAAGGGTTATAAAGGTTATATTGAATATGAAGAGGCAGTGAAAATTTTCTGTGAAATTTCCAGTCTGTCCTTGACTGAAAACACTGCAGAGCCTGCATGGACCATATGGAGCAGAGACAAAATGGTAGACATCCCAGAAACACATAATTCTGAGCACTTGTGCTGAGCAAAATTTTTTACTATGTGAATGTAGAAATAAACCTTTGTCATGTTAAGCTACTAAAATATAGGCATGATTTATTATTGTATCATCTATCTTGCTTATCCCAACTGACATCAATGCTATACATTTATGGAACATTATTAGAGTACCTATCAACATTCAATATGTGTTGAAGAAGATAGGAAGGTAGCTTAATAAAAATATAAAGAAATATTAAGATTCAAATGAAAGTCCTGCCATTGGTTAGCTTTCTAACCTTAGCATATAATCTCTTTGTGTCTCAGCTTTCTATCTGTCAAATGGAGTGACAACATTGTCTCTTAGTGGCTTAATATATTGATTAATATCATATTGTTAGGGGGCTAGAGAGGTGACACAAGGGTAGGGCATTTGCTTTGCACATGCTAACCAAGGACTGACCACAATTCAATCAAAACAAACAATTGAATTGTTTGTATTTGCATATGGTCCCTCAAGCCAGGGACAATTTTTGAGCTCATAGCCAGGAGTAACCCCTGAGCTTCACTGGGTGTGGCCCAAAAAACAAAAAAAAATCTTATTGTTAGAAAAGCATTTAAAATAAGTTCTATGAAAACATATATCTTTAATATCATTCTTAAAAATAATAGCTACTAAATCAGTTTATACTTATTTATTTAAATTCCAATTAACATAGGTCAACCTAAAACAATCTAAGAGAAAATTCTCATATGTTCACCAGTAGAAATCACAAAAGAATGCTATGTCTAGGATAGGAAAAGAAACAGGAATGGCAGCTCAGAGTGAAAATGGGAAGCTGTCACCAAAGGTGTGAAGGGATGCAAATGAATTTATTTATTAATATCTACACTGTCAATAACACAAACAAGTCACTATGGACATTATATATTCTATTTCAGGCTTATGAGTCACTATTCTACAACCGGGAGACAATTAAAAGTTTTTAAAGGGTATAAAGGGAGAAAGATGGATAGAGAGAGAGTGAGAGAGGAGAAAATGAGGAGAGAAATTCTCTGATGCCTTCAAAATCCAAAACATTTATCCACTGGACCTTTACAGAAGTTATCTGATTCTGCTTTATTGTGAATATCTCAATTCCAACCTACTAACTCACTTCATACAGAGGGAACTAATAACTCAATTGGAACTCTTAGCACCTTACCATTTTATAATCATCTTATGTCCCCATTATTGATCTATGGTCTAATAAAAGAAATATGAAAGAAAAGGCTTTATTAAAGGTTGCCTAGGAAAAGGTTAAAACAAAAGAGAAGCATTTCCTTCTTATAATAATATTTTTACCAAATTTATAGACAAATTTTTAGTACTAATTAGTTAATCCACCTATTTCTTCCCATCTGTTTATGAATTCGGGATTCCCTGAAGGCAAGTAACTAAATTAGTAAACCTAGACATAGTTCTGCCTTCATTTTTTTCTAATTCTTTTCAGCATATTCTGTATTAATCTGGGGCTTAAATTTCTAGAATTGATGCCTTTTATTTCTCCCCCACCAGAAATGCAATTCCTTTTATTTTACCAGGAATGGACTGTCAAAAGAAGGACAAGGAACAGTTTTCCAATAATGTCTGGTTGACAGTAATGACAAGAAAGAGAGAACTAAAGCAAGCTTCCCCTTCTTTCCTTGACATCTTGACATTTAAGTAAAAAACATAATGAATGACAACCTTATTAAAAATAAATAGCAAGTCATCAAGACTTTAACAAAGGCAATAATTAAGCTACATTGACCCTTGGGTTAAATTTTGTCTGACAGCTAATGATCTTCAGAAAGGCAGAAAGTATAAGCCCCAAGTTATCAAGCTACCCACTGGGACCAACCCACCCCTATTTCTTTTACAACAAGAAAATCTGCTTTCATGGCCCTTGACCTCTCCCTGTTTACACCTTAACATCTGCTGGAAAAGACCTATTCACTTATTCTGCTGAGTTTTTCTTTTCATGGTAAAATTCAACTATGTCTGACTAGTAAGAAATTGATAGTTCCAGTAAAGTGCTCTAAATCTGTGAGATAACATAATGTTTTTGATTTGGCTGACTATTCTAGAAACCTAAACAACCTACAAAGAATGATATTGAATTATCTACCCAATAATACTTAGAAACTTTCTGAGATTGTGCCACTTCTTATGCTTTTTTGAATGCCCACATTGTAGTTGTGCTATATGCACAACATCCTTTCTTCTCATATACTTTGTTCAAGATTCATTTCAGTTTTATTAATTACTTCCTTTATACAGTCTTCCCTAACAATTTTAGAAATTTTACCTGAACCACTTAATATTTGGTGACTCACATATGCCTATTATATTTCACACACCTTTTATATTTTTAATGCAAATTTTTTATTTTTTATTTATTTTAATTTATTTTATACTTATTTTTATAGCAATTACATTACTTTTAATGCTTCATTTGCTTCCTCTCAAAAGAAATTACCAGAGTCATGTCTTCTATTAGTCAAACAGTCACATAAAATGTCATATATATCAGAGGTGTTCAACCTTGATTGCTTAGTGAGATCATAATCTAGGACTGCCTTGTGTACAAACTTGGGCTTTCATTGGTATTAACTTAGAATTTCCAAAATATTGGGACAAAGCAGTGGTGCAAGCAAGCACTAGGATGTCTGCCTTGCACAAGCTAACCTAGGATAGACTGCAGTTTGTTCCCTCAGCATCCCATATGGTCTCCCAAGTCAGGAACAATTTCTGAACACATAGCCAGGAGTTACCCCTGAGTATCACTGGTTGTATACCCCCCAAAAAACAAACAAACAAAAAGTATTGAACATTAGAATAACCTGAGAAATTGTTAAAAATAATTTCAGAATGACATACTCAATACCAGTTGAACCTGATATTTGGGTGTGGAAAACAGTTTTTGGTTTATTTAAGATGCCAGATAATTTCAATATGCAGCAAAATTTGGAGATGATTATACTAATCTCCATTATGTTACTTTTTATTTAACTAAGTTCCAACTTTTATTTTTATACAGAACTTTACTAAGTGTTAGCTATTGAATTAAATAGATGACATAGAAAAAAGAATAAAGTAGATAGACCCATCAGTCAAAGAATATCACTCTAATAAATATAATATTTATGTCACCCAGTCTTTCCCTAAAATTTATAGAAAGGACTAATTCAGGATATACATTATTTGCATTTACTGACAATCTTATCAACATGGTAATGATTTTCTCTGTTTGTTAAAATACATTCTGGACAAGCACAGGCTCTTATTTTCTTTTCAATATCTTCAAAGAATAAATGAACACATTACACATGTTAAAAAATTATAAAAAGAATGAGGATTGTGACGGTGGGAGAAATGGTGATTTAAAAAACACTAAATATAAAAATACTATGTATAACAATGTCTCAATGAATCTAAGTAAAAAAAAAAAGAAGAAAGACCTAGTTGTGAATTTACTTTTTAATCCCCATTATGAAAAAAGAAAGAGAATCTCTGGGTTTGCATTAAACTTTGAATTAAAGCAATCACTATAATTTTATAAGCCGTATTTATCGCCCTTAAAGGGAAATGAATTAATGCTGAGTGCTGAATTAAAAGGTGGGAATGTTTTGTCCTTTATTGTGCAGGATGCAAGCATACTAATTGAAAGTCTGCTCTCCTGTGGATTAAACTGAAGAGACAAAAAAAAAATAAGATACCCCTAAATTTTATTAGCCAAAATGATCAATTTTTCTAATCTTGGACCTTTAATCACTCATGATTCTTTGATTAATTCACCCTCCTCCAGCTCATTTTTATACTCATGATAATTTTCACTGCAATGTTCTTGAAGCCCATTTAGATACTCTCTGCTCCAGAAGGGAGGCTCTGAGAACCAGAGGAAGAATCTGGTGCCAGATCATTTTGCTAATGGAACATAATTATTGTGATTATCTCATCCTTGCTTAAAAGCTCTAATGGTAGCAAAGCAGCCTCTCTGACAGGGTGAAGTTTCAACCAAAATATGTTGACTCTCTTTGTGGAAAAACTTGTCATAGCCCTCAGAGTGAGAAAAGACTAAATTCTTAGGGGAAGACTCTCCAGAATTTAGAAGACTATTACATAGAGTCCCAAGAAGACTTTTCTGGGCCACTGTGGATCTCCCCTGCTATGTAAAAGTAAAATGACTAACGTTTTTGAGGAAGAATCTCAAATTACTCAACATTTTTCCACCAGAATTGGGACTTAGTTTCTGCAGCAACGCACACACATTACATGAATAAGACTTGGGTTCAATATCTGGTTCTGCAAAATTTCTCCCAAATAAATGAATGGTAAGTGTTCCTAGATCTCCTCGAAGACAGCTGCCAAATATAAACACTCTACTTTTGGTTGGTGGGAAGCCCGTGTCATGCTTGGTTTCCAGCTCTGTTCTGATCCCAGATTGTTGTATGAACTTAAATCTTAAGACTTCATTGCATTGCATTTTATCCAAGAATTAGAAGAGGAAAAATTATATGAAAGCCTGAGCATTAGAGACAGCGGTAGGGCGTTTGCCTTGCACATAGTCTATCCAGGACGATAGTGGTTTGAATCCCAGCATCCCATATGGTCCCCCAAGCCTGCCTGGAGAGATTTCTGAGCACAGAGTCAGGAGTAACCAAAAAAAATCCTTAGCATTATTTAAAAAATGATGTATGATAAGTATTCATAACAATAACAATATTACTAATAACATATTAATATTAATAGTATACTAATATATAGTACTGATAATTATCATAAAAACAATAATTAATAATAACATCGCAGTATAAATTAATAAATTTTATTACATGAATTATATTAATTACATAATTATATAATCATATCATTATTAATTAATAATAATAAGATCATTACATGAATTTTATAAGTTTCAGAGGTGCCATTAATTACTAGTGTCTTATTCAGGAGCATGTTCTGGAATATACTTATTAAGGATAAATATTTCTATATTTAGTGGAAAAATTCAAAGTATATTTTAAAAAGTGAATGACTAAACAAATTATTAAACTTGTGGGAGTTGCAGTTTTGTCATCTTTAATATAAGAATTCTTTATTTCTATCTTGAGTGAAGGAAGTAAAAGTTCTTATGAAGATAGCATTAGACTGATAAAAAAAATGGAATACAATTGCCTGTACTTTCAACAACCAATTGCTTATTGCCAATTTCACATATAAATCCTGAAATAATGGAAAAATTTTAGATCTTAATTATACAGCACAATAACAACATTCATTTGGTAAAGAAAGCTTGATACAAGACAGAAAATTACAAAATATAGATGAGTTAGGACAAAGTTTATCCCAAATAAAATTTTTGAAATTTACAATCTTTGATTTTTATGCTGACTCAGAAAAAAATTGAGCAGAATTTCACTGACCATTATATATACAGTAAAAGACCTGTCCAAAATATATGCATAGATTAATATCATAATAATTATTTTGAGATAATGAGAATAAAAAAAAATCACTAAGTGAATGAGGTTGGAAACATTTATCCAGAAGTCATTAAGTGTCATGGTACTGAAATAACTGCAATGGGATTCCAATCTCTTTATACTTTTCAAATAAACATAAACATAAACATGTAAAGATAAAAATATATAAAAACTTGATTGGGTTTTTATAGTTTTAGTGAGAGGAGTCCTTTTATGATTTAAACAAATGTCATAAAAACTGTTTAAAGCACTGAAAAATGCATAAGGAAGTCGAATAACAAATTTAAGAAATACTTCTAACACGTGACAAGAGTCTAAGATTTTTCATTTATAAAAAACTTTCATAAATCAGGAAAATAGGTGAGCTTAAGGGAAATTAAACAAATAAACAAGGCGATGCTTCCCCTATACAAAAAGAAAGACAATGGGCCAATAAATGTAATGTAAACTTTGGGATAGATTTAAAGGCCTAATGATATCTAATCTTGACTCGATTGTGAAACATAAAACTTAGGGAACACATGAATATTAGACTATATATCTTGAATGTTATCAGACATGTAATCAGTGTGATCTTTTTTTGAGAATACTCTGGCCTTGTTTATCACCATCAAATGTGTATATCAGTCATCACAGCAAGGTAGTTTAGCCATTAGCACTTACATTACTGAGAAGGTCATACAATGAAGTAAGCTCATTCTTACACATTTATCTAAGAATAGATAAAGGTGTTTAGGGAAATTTTACTTTGGTTCTTTTAGTGCTCCCCATGAACCATTTTCTTTTTGTGTGTGTGTTTTTATATACACATACATGGCAGCTCTATTTTAAAATCTGGATAACCAAAATAAGACAAAAGCACCTATTTTAAAGAAAATGAAGATCAATGATAACATGTAAAATGTCCATAATATTGCTTGAGACAGAAATGTCCCCAAAAGAATGAGTTTTTATTAATTAATTTTTAGTTTGGGAGAAAAATATTCTGGCTCTTTTCTACCACTTTTTCTTTCTTCAGTTATCCTGAGTGACCATAGAGCAAAATTATAAAATGTTATTTTTCTTGCATAAGCATTTAACCATTAAAATATGATGGGGTAGTACAATTACTTAGTAGAGAGTTCCTACTCTAGAAGTATTTTAGTTGTAGTTAAACATTACTTCTTTTGTTTTTTTTGGGGGGTCCACACCTGTTTGATGCTCAGTGGTTACTCCTAGCTAAGCGCTCAAAAATTGCCCCTGGCTTGGGGGTCCATATGGGACGACGGGGATTGAACCGTGGTCCTTACTTGGCTAGCGCTTGCAAGGCAGACTCCTTACCTCTAGCGCCACCTCACAGGCCCCTAAACATTACTTTTTAAAATAGAACAAAGCAATTAACATAATTGGCTTTACATTAGCAACATTTACTTTGAGTTCATTCATTGGGCTTTATTTATGAATTATTTTTATTTTTCTTCTTTGTTTATTTTGATTTTGGGACACACCTGATGATGTTCAAGGGTTACTCCTGGCTCTGCACTCAAAAATTACTCTTGACAGTGCTCAGGGGATCATATGAGATGACAGGGATTGAACCAGGCTCAGCTGCATGCAAGGCAACTGCCATACCTGCTGTACTATCATTCCAGTCCCTCTTAATTATTTTTCTTAAAAAATTTACAATTGGGGCCCGGGAGATAGCATGGAGGTAAGGCATTTGCCTTTCATGCAAAAAGGTCATCGGTTCGAATCCTGATGCCCCATATGGTCCCCCGTGCCTGCCAGGAGCAATTTCTGAGCAAAGAGCCTGGAGTAATCCCTGAGCACTGCCGGGTGTGACCTAAAAAAAAAAAAAAACAAAAATTTACAATTGAATTAACATGGTACAATGCTATTAATGCTCAAGCCTTTGGTATAAAAAGTTAAACCACCAACTACCATCACCAAAATCCCAAAGATCTTCCACAACCATCCCTATTTTAAAGAAATTATTCTTCTTCTATTTTTAAAGTTTATTTATCTTTATCACATTCCAAACATTATCATCATATGATTGCAGTGCTGCTTCACCCTGCCCACTCTCAGATTACCAAGATTGTTAGTATGGTATTGTTAGTATGGACTCAGAATCCATTCCACAAAGACCACAGAAGACAAACAGTAATGCAAATGCAAGAGAATTTATTATCAGCATGCTGGGGTCATCTTTTATCAGGCAATGGCCCTCAGGCACATTATCAAATTCTTTTTATAGGGGTACAGAGGCTTAACTATCACAGTTGACCTTTAAGTTGATTGGTCTTTGTGTAAGGTGATATATTGTGGTTTACAGGGCATTGGGGTATATGTATCAGTTGATGTAGTAGAGGAGGGACTTGGGCAAGGACAGGGCACCAGTGGCCTTGACATATGGGTGCTGCTAGTTTAACTAACTGTTCTGATACATGCCCTCAAATTTACTGGAACTGGCTGTTGTGGCCTATTCCCTTCTGCCACATATCTGAGGCCTGTCATAGCAGTTTTATATCAAAAGCAATGCCAGCATTACAGAAGCAGAATAAACAGTTAATTCTAAATCAACTTGATTCTAAACTTAGATTCTAGCAAGATGATGAGGTTGTTTGCTTTGCTGTTGATAGTGCATTATGCACTTAATAATTAACCCTTTGCCTGATGTTTTGTGTGCAGATGCTGTCTCTTCATCAGGAAGATGTCTTTTTATTTCAGTTCTCATTGTTTTCTCAATGCAGAAGCTGTTCAGTTTGATATAGTCACCTTTTAAAATTTCTGTTTTTCTTTTCTTCACCAATGGTGTTGTATCAGTACACTTCCAGATTTATTTTATTAATAGTATGCATTTTATGGTTAGTATAAGGATTAATGTCCAGTTAAAGGATTAATTATACCAATAGCTTCATAAATGCAAAACCATGAAAGAACATGAGTCATGATTTTTCTTTTGGTTTTTGGGTCATACCCGGCAGTGCTCAAGGGTTACTCCAGGCTCCATGCTCAGAAATCGCTTTTGGCAGGCTCAGGGGACCATTTGGGATGCCAGATTTGGAACCAATGACCTTCTGCTTGAAAGGCAAACACCTTACCTCCATGCTATCTCTCTGGCTCCAAGTCATGATTTTTTTTAAAACTTTATATGAGTAAAATACTTTTTTTTTCCTTGATTCTTTTGAGAATCAGGTGACATTTAATTAAGTAAGATCTTCTGGTTTCAATAGTTGATAACAGTCCAATTAGAGTTTCTGAAAACTTATGGACATTAGCTTTTGTTGAATTGTATCTGTTTTTTTAGTTCCTTTCCACTCTATAACAGAGGTTCCCACACTTATTTGGAGTACTTATCCCTTTCTAAAAAAAAAACAAAAACAAAACAGACAAACAAAAACAATGGTACCAACCTATAGAGAGTAACCATAATTGTACTTAAGGGTCATATCATTCACTTTAGTGGGCAAAGACTTTTAGCATAATCCTCCATGTTCTAAAATTATACTAGGATATACCTTGTGACCTGTTTATTTTCAAATAATTCTGCTGAGCACCTGCTAAGTTCTTTAAATATGAAAACCCAGCTTTTTTAGCTTTGGAAAATTGCTGAAGTATTTCTTTGATAATGTCTCCAATCAGTTTCCCCTCTCTCCCCAACAGGCTACTTGAATAAGCCTGTAATCTTCTGATTTTACCTTTTGAAAATACTCTGTTAGGGTTGGAGAGAGAAAACAGAAATTAAGGTACATGACTTGCTTGCTGCTGATGTTGGTTCAATCCCCAGCAACACATATGCTTCACAAGCACAACCAGTAGTCATTCTTAAGCACAAAATCATGAATAGCCCTGAGCAAGGCAAGGTATGACCACTCTTAGCCAAAGTTGCTTTTCTTGAATCATGTTAATGTTGTCCTACTCAAAGAGATACTCAATTTTTCCTGTGTTTTTGTTAACATTTTTATTCCTATGCTAATTTTATATTCAAGTCATTGCTTCCTTTTGAAAGTATCTTTGTAAAGAAATCTTACTTAGAAATTAACAATATTGCATCCTTTTCTAGGCATTTGATATTGCTTTTATTTTATTTTATGAAATTAGTTCTTTCATGTGTTTATTTGCTGTATGTGCATTTCTGCCAACTGCCATATTTGGTTATTTGACTAAAAACATGACTGGTAACTCTGTTCTATCCCATTCTCTGAGAGAGATCTCAAAAATAATCTGCTCTTCCATTATTTTCTCTTGCATTAGTCATGTCCCCAAGAAATATATTTAAATCTCTGTCTGAAAAGAAGAATCTTATTTTAGCTGATTTCATACCAGGAGCCAGGTGAGGGAAGGAACATGGAGATTCAAATCTCCTAATGACATTTCTACATTATCTTGTATTTAACAACCAGCTACTAAAAGTCTGATATGTTCCAGCAAAGTTCATGCTGGTAATCCACTGTCCAGAGGATAAATGATTATCCTTTTATTTTGATTTGAGCAGGAAAATGTATTGGGGGAATGGAACTTGGCATCTATACTGTACAATCATCCAGTTCATTCAATCTCTCCTCACTATGACCTGATTATCACATGGTAAGACAATGCCATACCACCTTCTTTTGGATATTTTTATGCTTTTGTCTCCTTACATGTTCTCTTTATCCTTCAGGATTTTCATTGTGTATTTTTAATCCACTGTTTAGTAAGATTCTTAAAAGGATACTGGTTTTTTAGCCACCATCTTATAACTGAAGGAGAAATTTTGAAGGCAGTTAAGATTGGGGGTGGGAAGATTTCAAGCCTCCAATGAATCATAATCTCAGCACATCTTATAGATTATCCATTAGGCAATCACTTTTTATTCAAAATACCTTAATACCTTGTTCAGCTATTTATTTCACCAGACATATGCAAAGCAGCAAGTCTCTAAGTTAAAGATGCCAACAATTCTGAAGATCATATTCAAATGAAGGTCATAAATAATATTTTGTTGCTTTTCCAGAATCTCCAAGAGGAAGTGGAAGAAAATGAATATTGGCTAAAAAGGCACTGCTAGCCATACCTGTAAATAAGCTTTAAATGGCATAAGAAAATATATCAATATATAAATAATTTCTTCCTAGTGACTTGGATAGCTGGATAGTGACTTGGGTGCTTCAAATTATCGACTTTGAGCTTTAAATAGAGGAAAGGCAAAAACATAAAAGATATAACTTGATTATCTGAGACTGGCTCTTTCCTAATTGTAAGTCCTCACATTATTAACAACCATTGGTACTCATGAAACTTATTTTGTTGAGAAACTAAACTCCCTTCCCTCTTCACACTACAATTGAAATGTCAGAGGCACAAGGCTATGCAAAACTCCCTTTCTCATAGGAGACCCCAAATTTATTAGATACCTCGTCCAATCAGGCACACTCTGGTCCTATGGGGCATTTCAATCAATTAAATGAAAACCATTGGCTTCAGGAAATGAAATTTAAGTAAACAACAACATTAAACAACCTTGACAGACACAGGGGGATTGTCCGTGCCTTTCCCCCCCTCCCAGTCTTTTCCCTGTCAAAACCTTGGCATACACTTCTATATTACTAAAAGATGAGAAAACATGGTGTATGCAGAGAGATCCTGATGCTATTAAATTGTAAGTGTATTATTCACTGTGCCAAACATTCAGGCTCTAAATCCTGTGGTTGTCCAAAGACCTAAGAACAGCTCCCACCAATCGATGTCCACACACATTTGTCTTTGAGCTCCTGCATTCTATGTTAGAACAGAAGTGATGGTTTATCTTTCAGAGTTGCACCCAGAACTCCCATCAACAATACCAGTCAACAAAAGATCTCTTAAAGGGCCAGGACTGTCTTCTCAGAGAGGGCGAAAAGAACAGGAACTTAACAGGCTGCACACCAGCGTATCCTTCTACAGAGGAGGCTCCATGCTATTGTTCTGCCATCGCTCAAATCCATCTGAGCATCTTACAAGGATAAATCTGTTTTGACGTGATGGTGCTAATTGTCTCAAAAGCAAAATATTTTTATTGTGACAGCTAATTTGATGAGCTGGTGAATTTTCCAAGAATAGGCAGCTAAAATAATTATCAGAATGATTATTTTTAATCTTTTATTTCCATATGGAAAGCCATGTCTAAGAAGCAAACATTGCTTAAATTTTTATTCATTGAGGTAACAGCTTACATGACTGCATATGTTTTAATAGGTGAAATTTCATACCTCTTCAAAATACAGGCTACTATATGACAATCACAATATAAGTACCTAAGTACCTCTACCACAGTTCATAGGACTCTCTCTGTCTGCCCCTTTATTTTTAATCATAACACATTTATTTATAGGTAAGTAGGGGTGAAATTATTAAAAAGAAAAGAAAAAGAGTTTAGCAACAATTAAATTCGTTAAAATTATTGTATCTCTCAATGACAGCATTAAGTAAGTGTCAGAAGGTTTATTAAGCTCTTGTTACTAGTTGACCATTCTGTTACTTCATTTGTTTCTGATCATTAGCTCCCTTCAGATACACTCTGGTGCCTAAGTTTGTGTATTTTTATGAGAATGACAGTATTAAACAAAAATGGAGTTGTCATGGTCTAGGAATTCCAACCACTAATGCTAATACTGTGGCTTTTGTGGGGTATGTTTTCTGCTGCCAGGGTTTCAAAATTAACAAGAAGTTGAGGATGAGCTGCCTGAACTCACTCCATAATAAGCCCTGGTTGTATCAGCCCAAATCTAGCATTCTTGGAGTTTGTGTCAGATTGATGTCTCTGCAGAGAGTTATAGATGAGTGATGAAGCAGGGCCACTGGCAAAGTGACAATGGTGGGTGATGGGTGCAACAGGCAAGGTCTTGCCTGCCTCTCTGCCTGAAACTTCCAGTTTTCAGCTACATGACCACAAATGAGTGGTCTCTGATAACTCTTTCCTTTGACTTATTTCACTTAGCATTACCCCCTCCAATTCCATCTATGTTTTATATCCAAAGGATAACATTTCTTATGCCTAAATAGTGTCCTATTGTATATATACAATACATTTTCATTTTTGTCTACTCTTCTATAGTTAGACTCTTGTTCCAAGATATTAGTTACTATAATAACACTCTAATAACACTATATGATGTGTACATATATATCTTCAAATTAGAATTTTGTGTTTTTGTATATATTTCTAAGAAAAGAACTGTTGGATATTATAGTTGATCCATATGACTATTTTAGTAATCTCTATACTGTTTTCCTTAGCAGCTGGATCAGTTGACATTCCCACTGATTGTATATGACGGTTCCATTTTCTCTACACTCTTTCAATCTCTGCTCTTTTTAATTAAGGCCACTCTCACAGATGTGGTAATAGTTCATTGTTTTATTTGCATTTTCCTGACAAGTGATAATAACCTTTTGTTTTTCTTGTGCTTGCTGGACACCTGTAAATCTTCTTTGGTGAAGTATCTTTTCTGCTCTTCCTTTTTTTTTTTTTTTTTTTTTTGTCTTTTGGCTTTTGGCTTTTGGGTCACACCCAGTGGTGCTCAGGAGTTACTTTTGGCTCTTCACTCAAAAATTGTTCCTGGCAGGCACGGGGGATCATATAGGATGCCGAATTCAAACCACCATCTGTACTGAATAGGCTACTTGCAAGGCAAAACACCCTACCTCTGTGATATCTCTCCGCCCCTTCTTTACTCTACTTTTGATGGGATTCTTTGTTCTTGTCATTGAGTTTTGTGAGTTCCTTCCTATATATATATATATATATCAGGTATTGATCCTTTGTCAGATTATGATATGTAAATATTTTCTCACATTCAGTAGGATGTCTTTTTACCTTAATTATCATTTCTTTTACTGTGCAGAAACTTCTAAGTTTACTGTAAACATGCTGTTTATTTTCACTTTTCTTTCTCTTACCAATGGAGGCAGATTCTCAAATACATTACATTTTAAAAGAGACTTCACCAAAACCTATATTATTTCTAAATGGAAGAACCATTTAACAGATGAATGCTCAAAATGTCTGTCACTTACTCATAAGGTTATTTAATTCTCCATCAAAGCACAGTGTAAATAGCAGCAGCGATATTTATAAAAATAGATAAGACAAATTCTTATGTTTATCTAAGTTATTTTTGTATACTAGATCATGGAACATTCATGAATACTTAAAATGATCATTTTTATTTTTAACTTTGAAGTATAGTTGCTAATTTAAAATTCTATTTATTTAAGTATGTATGATTTAAGGTGTGATAATTTAATATATATATTTAAAAAGAACAAGATTTAGCTAGTATATTATTTTACACAGTCATCATTTTTAAAGATGTGATGAGAATACTGGAGTAACCCTCAAGTATACATGATAATATTGTTATATATCATCCAGTATTAATATTATATCACCAAAACATATTTTGCATAAAAAATTTTTGTCTTTTAACCAACATTTACTTCTCCCTCCCCTGAGCCTTTGGAAAAAAGGATATTTTTTATCTCCATATCTATAAGTTTGACTATTTTGAATTCTACATATAAAATCAGTCAAAATTTATCTTTATGCATCTGTCTTATTTCACTATGCATAATATCTTCCAGATTCATTTATGCTGTAAAAATATAGAATTTTCTTTTTAAATGCTGAGTAATATTTCATATATATGTACACATGTCATTTTATTTATTCATTCCTCTAACATTGAATACTAACATTTCATATCTAAGTATTTTCATATCTTGGCTACAGTGATCATAAGAGTGCAGCTATTTCAAGATTCTGTTTCTACTTTCTTTAGACATATACCCAGATGTGAAATTGCTAGACCATATGGTAGCTGTAATTTTAATTTTTGAGTAACCACTTGCTTTCTGTAATGACTATCCCAACTCACATTCCCATCAACAGAGTACCTTTTCCCCTAGATTCTTACCAACATTTTTTGGTCTTTTTCTTAGGATAATAGGTATTATAACAGATGCAACATAATATAAATCAAAGGAGACATCTCCCTGATGTTTAGTCAATTGTTTACAGTTTCACATACCAGTTAGGTGTATTCAAGACTTCTGAGAAATATCTACTTTATCAATTTTAAATTTGGTCATTTGTCTTTGCTATTGAGTTGTATGAGTCCCTTTTATGTTTTAGATATTAATCATGTATCAATTATATGATTTGAAATATTTTTCTCCCATTCTAGAGGTTAATTTTACCACTGTCATTTGTTTTCTTGATGTGTAGAAA
>PVKC010014598.1:0-22054 GCA_004027635.1 Crocidura indochinensis | reverse complement strand
AAGGAAGAAAGAAAGAAAGAAAGAAAGAAAGAAAGAAAGAAAGAAAGAAAGAAAGAAAGAAAGAAAGAAGAAAGAAAGAAAGAAAGAAAGAAGAAAGAAAGAAAGAAGAAAGAAAGAAAGAAAGAAAGAAGAAAGAAAGAGAAAGAAAGAGAGAGAAAGAAAGAAAGAAAGAAGAAAGAAAGAGAAAGAAAGAAAGAGAGAGAAAGAAAGAAGGAAGGAAGGAAGGAAGGAAGAAGGAAGGAAGGAAGAAAAAGAAAGAATGAAAGAAAGGAAGAAAGAAAGAAAAGGAAGGAAGAACAAAAAAGAAAGAAAGAAAGAAAGAAAGAAAGAAAGAAAGAAAGAAAGAAAGAAAGAAAGAAAGAAAGAAAGAAAGAAAGAAAGAAAGAAAGAAAGAAGAAGAAATTAGGACTGAGTCTGGTGATGTTTTGAGCTGCCACAATAGTTTGTCAAACTCTGGGATAATTTTTTAATTTCAGAAAAAAAGAGCTGGTTTTGTTATATTACTATAATTCCTACTTATGAACCAAATTCCTAATTATGAAGCAAATATGATATATATGTAGTTATAACTGATGCTTAAATTTGGTCCTTAAATCTCCCTGGCAGAAATGCATTTTA
Organism: Crocidura indochinensis; assembly: GCA_004027635.1. Lineage (NCBI taxonomy): Eukaryota > Metazoa > Chordata > Mammalia > Eulipotyphla > Soricidae > Crocidura > Crocidura indochinensis. The sequence goes on along the minus strand of PVKC010014598.1, from coordinate 21,436 downwards.
TAAATTCTACAAGTTAAGAGAAACTTTTGTATGTAGCCTTAATAATAGGATTATTGACAGTTATTCAAAGGAAAGAACAGAGGAAAGATCTGACAGATGATGCTGGGGAAGGCAAGTGTTTAACAAACTTGTACCAAGATATCTACTTTAACTAAACATATTAGGTAAACAGTAATAACAATACAACATGACTATCACTTTATAAAAAAGTATTATGTGGCTTCTAGTGCTTGAGTCAAGATATAGTTTTTTTTTAAATGTCTAAAATCATTTAAATGATATCTTACGGGCCCAGAGAGATAGCATGGAGGTAAGGCGTTTGCCTTTCATGCAGAAGGTCATTGGTTCGAATCCCGGTGTCCCATATGGTCCCCGTGCTTGCCAGGAGCAATTTCTGAGCATGGAGCCAGGAATAACCCCTGAGCACTGCCGGGTGTGACCCAAAAACAAAAAAACAAAACAAAACAAAAAAAATGATATCTTACAACAATACATTTTTTCAAAGAATTTGGAAACAGGATCTTGAGGGTCAATTTTGCTCCAAGAAGATTTACAAGAGCTTCATACCTCAGACTCACAAACAAGATTAAAATGAAAATGTTAATGGGGGGCCCAGGAGATAGCATGGAGGTAAGGCGTTTGCCTTTCATGCAACAGGTCATCGGTTCGAATCCCGGTGCCCCAATGGTCCCCTGTGCCTGCCAGGAGCAATTTCTGAGCATGGAGCCAGGAGTAACCCCTGAGCACTGCCGGGTGTGACCCAAAAACCAAAAAAAAAAAAAAAATGTTAATGGAATAAACAATAGAATGGAAAACTAAAGAGACATGAGTGAGCCATTTATCAAAAGAATATTGTGTCAGCAGCCCCAGTTTAATGCTGAAGAAGCAATGCAGAAAGGAGAAAAATGGAAAAAAATAATGTAAGAGTAAAGAAAATAAAAATTTCCCATGGAAAAAGGTGTATTACTGCCAAAATCTATGAAAACAAAACAAAATATGAAGAATTTCTATGCTGACATACTCACCATCTTTGGCATTTGTAAAATGCATAAATACTCTTCAGGAGAATAAACACACATTTACCCACATCTTTAGAAAAGCTGTTAGACTTGGACACTTTACTAAAACACAGTTAAAAATGTATTTATCTTTTTATCTGCATAGTTGCTTCTCTATATTCAAGTATGCCCCTTGGAATGTTCTAAACTCTCTTGCTCTTGCTAAATACAGGGATAAAGTCTTCTGAAAGATCTCCAACTTTCTCCATTCCTCCGGTATAAAATTACCATTTGCTTTCTTATATTCTGTTACAAAAACAGAAGATAAGGAAAAAAAAAACAGAAACATATCTGTCCAAGATTTGTGTGTGCATATGTGTGTTTCACATTGCCTGGGACATTCCATTACCACATTGGATTTGAATTTGGTGCCTGATTTGTGACCATTTTACTTATTAAAAGTCTCTTTATATCATTGAAAATCCTTTGTTTTGAGTAGGATAACATATTTTAGAAACAGACCAGTGAGTGAATTAGGTTGACTGAACAGCATAAGAAAAAACCAGTGATTTTACTGTGATCAAACACATTCAATTTAAGTAATTAGGTTAGATGACTAATTCACACCAACTAACCAAGTCCTAAGTTAGGTTAATGTAGGTTACATTTTCTAGTAAAAATAAGATTTCATGATTTTCAATAGCCAAGTTTAATATCACATATCAGAAAATCATTGTGCATATAAAACATAGTGTCTTTTTTTTTAATGTCCTAAGCAATGGCGACTGAGTCTCCAGTCAAAATCTTGCCTATTTCTAGACCCAGACAGAAAAACTGATGATGAATAACTTGCCTTTCCAGGCTCACATTCTGTGCCATCTGCCCAGGGTGTGTGTTGAGTCCGGCAGCCTTTGTTAGATCCATCCACGTTGTTGCACCAGAGACGTCTACACTGCATCTGCTCGATTCAATGGAACAAATTCATTGAGTAGGAAATAGCAATGAAGCAATGGATACCTTCAAATTATATTGTGCCAATGATATAAGGGTAGTTAGAAAGGGTTTTTATCTCCTACTAGAAAAAAATCTATAAACACTATAAAAACATAACAAGGAATAGACAGAACAGACATATCTATATTTGGTAGGACTTGAAATGGTATTAAAGGAAAACTATGTACCTAAAATATGCATGATGTTATCTGGTCTTCAATTATATTTCTCTACACTCCAGATGAAGAAACTGAGGCTCAGAAGAACTAGAAAGTATGCATAGTGAAGTTGTGTGATTTGAGTTTAAGTTTGTGATGAACTGTTGTGATAAGCAATTAGACTTTGAATTATGTTATGGTTAACTGTGAAATTATTGAAGTTTAGCTGGACATCAAAATGAGTGTTCTTCCTATTTCTGATTGTATTATGACTGACTCATTTCACGGACTTTCACGGGTTGTCAGTGGAAAAAAAGAATAAAAATTTGAAATATTTCAGATATACAAGAATTGAAAACAATAATACAATGGCCACTCCTATCTATACCACTGAATTAGAAGAGGACTTAGGCACAGCTGATGGTATTGTTCTGTGCTCATTTGAGATCCCAGTCTTTTCCCTTCTCCACAGAAGAACGGACTGAATTCCTGAGTGGTGTTCATTGTTTCTATAGTTTTTATCATAAATGTAGGACTATCTACTAATAACATGCAACATTTTAGCTTTAAACAAGTAATACTCTTCAGCATCTCTTCAGATGTTGATATTTCTCTCTCTATTAACTCCACCTTGTAGATTTACTCCTAGTTGATATGATTGAGCATAACATACAGCCAATACATTGTAACCCTAAGCAGGAAATACTTTACAAAATATGCCCCACCCCAGTTATCGAAATAAATTATATTTCTATCAAAAAGTGTTGGTTGGGACTAGAGCAATAACACAGTGGTAGCATGTTTGCCTTGCATGTGACCGACCTGGAATGAACCTGGATTTGATTTCTGGCATCCCATATGGTCCCTGAGCCTTCCAGGAGTGATTTCTGAGTGCATAGCTAGGGGTAATCCCTTTGCTGGGTGTGACCCAACCCCCCAAAAAGTGTTGGAAGGTACTAATATTTGTTAATAAAAATGTCTCAAACTATTTTTCTTTCTGTAGCTTTCCTCCTCCAGTTATGACTAAGGCTGTACTCTACAAAATAATTTTTACCCTGTTATTTTAACTTATAAATATATAAAGAACATATTTTTAAATGCACTTAATGTTTAACTATTGCCAGTATATAATATTCTACTAGGTAAAAACCCTGTAATTTGCTCACTTTTTTCTATTGTTGGGTATTTGAGTTACTCCTATGTGAAATATCATAAGCAACACTGAAACATACATAATCATCATTAATAAACTGGACTCAAAATCATGAGATTTTCCTCATTATACTGAGTCATTATACTTCCTGATTTGACATACCATATTTGGCTTTTCCCATCAAAACAAAAAACAACCACAAAGATATAACAGGTGTTCCAAGGTAGTACAGTATTTTTCACCTGCAGTTGTAGGGCCACTGGATTAATCCATTGATCTATATGTCCGCAGCCCATACAAAATATCATAATACCCTGTGAAACCCAGGATATTCCAGGAGGGGCATAGGTGAAAATGCCGAGTGAGTGACCAAAAGTAGGAGACCAAATTATTGTGTAGAAGTGTGAGGGTATAGGAAAATTACAAGATTGAAAGAAGGCTATATCTGGAAAGGTTGAGAAACATTGTGTTACAGGACACAGAAAGGACTAGTTAAAATGGAGAAACAGATTTGTCTTATGATCCAACTTTATAGCTTCTAAAAGAGTCCCTACAATAAAATTCACCTGAAGGGTTCATGAGTATAAAAAGACAAGGAAAAAGACTAAACACTTCCATGGTCTGTTCTAGAATCTTCCCTTCTCTAAACTCACTTCTCAACTCTAAAATGAAAAATGAATCTTTTAGGCCATAAAGTGAACTAGAAAGTATAGACAAGATACCATTTAGCACAAAATATTATAATCATTTACTACCATCATTGCTAACATCATCAACATACCATTCTCAATTTTCCCATGAATGAATAGTTTATATTAGAGAGCCAATGGAAAACTACACATCTACAAAGACTAAAACCAACATGTGAGGGCAAAAGAAAATAGCTCCAAAATACTTACCATGTATGGGCACACCTGAGAACCTGGTCCAAATATCAATTCACATTGTTTGTCTACACTATAAAGAACTCCTGGAAGTTGAGCTGGCAAAGGGTAGAGTCTGGATTCAGGTTCATTAAGCAAACACTCACCATAACCAGTGCTATGGAAAACAGAAAAATGTAGAAGTTGGAAGAAATAGAAGGCAATGGACTATCAAAGGATACCCATTAAAATGAAAGCTATCTTACTATTTTAATGACAGAGAAGTTTTACTTTTATATTTTTTATTAATATCCAGTATTTAGTTAAGAAACTTAAGTTAAATTTTTGGGTGTATTCTTGTTTGCAGGTGCATTCACTAAACCAGGAAACATCATTTATTTGGTCTAGAATTTATCACACATGAAGAGATTTTATGCTTTTTTTTTTGCCATAATACACTGAAAGTTTCTTAAGGGAAAGAACAGTGTCCTTTGCACACAATTCCCTGTCCATAATAACGGTTGTGTTTAGTAAATTTTTGCTATTTGCTAACCACCTGAATAAAGACATCAGTGACTGGAAATAAGTTATTTTCTTTCTTTATAAATAAACAATATTTTTATAATATTTATTTTTATTAATCTGATATTTAAATTATAATATAATACATCCTTTTATATTATATATTTATATTGTTATTTATAAAGACAGACTATCCAGTTGACAGGAAAATAGAGGGGCTGAAGAGATAGTACAGTATGTAGAGTGCTAGACTTGCATGTGACTAACCTGGGTTTGATCCCCAATACCACTTTTGGTCCCCCCAAATCCACAGGGAGTGATCACTGAGTGTAGTGCAAGGAGCAAACCCTGAACTCAGCTTGATGTGGTCCCAAAAGAAAGAAAAAGAAAAGAAAAATAGAGACTATGTTTGTTGACTTTTCTGCAAATACTCTTCATGAGTATGTATGAGAATAAAGCCCTTCTTCCATGTGATGGAAGAAATATACACTGAAGGGCCTTGGGACAATCACTTAACCTTCACATATCTGTCAGAGAACACCAATATACCTGTGGAAGAGGGATATAATAAAATACAATTGGATCTTTGAGCAGCCTCTGGGAGCTTCAAAAATAAAGTAAGAAAAGAGAGGAAGAGATCGTGAGAGGGTAGAGAATAGAGAGAGAAGAAACAGAAGAGAGAGAGTGGGAGAGGGAGAGAGGTAAGAAAGAAGACAGAAGAGTGAAGAGAAAGAATATTCTTCTGGCAGTGGCAGTGGCAGTGGATGGGGCAACACCCAGCAATGATCAGGGGTGACTCCTGGCTCTAAGCTCAAAAAATTACTCCTGGCAGGCTCGGGGGACCATATGGGATGCTGGAGAGATCAAACCTTGGTCAGCTATGTGCAAGATAAATGCCCTACCCATGATGCTATCAATCTTGCTCTTAGGATGTTTCTTCTTAAGTGACTGATAGACAAGGTGTTTGAACCAACCAAAGGATTGAAAAGTGAAGAAATAAGAGAAGGACTTTGATCTCCACTCTTGCTGTGGAAGGAAGTTATTAGCTAGCAAGGTTTAGAATGAAACACAAATAAAACATGTATTATGCAGTGCATTGCCTGCTAAGAGGAGCTGTCCTACCTCTGTGCTATCATTCTAGCCCCAGAATATTCCTAATTCACGAAGGTTTCATGAGATTAGCCTCCCATTTCCATCCACCAATGAAACCTTTCAGATTATTTTTTAATAACCTATCCCTTTCCAAGCAAAAAGTTGCTGAAATAGAAAATGATGAATTGAGGGTCAGAGAGATAGTATAGAGGATAGGGCACTTGCCTTGGAGTGACAAAGTTCTGGTCCCCAGCACCACATATGGTCTCAGGACCACATATGTTCTCCCTGGAAGCCTGCCAGGAGCTTCTGGGGAGCCTCCTGAAGCCTGCCGAAGTCTGCCAGAGCCTGGCTCTTAGTGTAGAGCCAGGATTAAGTCCTGAGCAATATTGGGTATGGCCCAAAAGAAATACACACGCACACACACACACACACACACACACACACACACAAATTGGGGGTATAGAAAAAGATGTTCTTTATATGTAGCTAGCCTCTGTTCAATCGTCAACACTGCATATAGTTCTTTTTTTTTTTTTTTTTTGGTCTTTTTTTAACCACACCCAGGGATGTTCAGGGGCTATTTCTAGCTTTGCTCAGGACGCCTTCCTGGCATGCTCAGGGGGCCATGTGGGATGCCAGTGACTGAACTCAGGTCGAGCGCATGCAAGGCCAGAGACCTACCTGCTGTTCTATCGTTCCGGCCCCTGCATATAGTTCTTGAAGCACTCCTGAATACAGTCAGGAAAACAATGTGAGCACTGCTGGTTGAAGCCCCTATCCTCCTTCTCTCCCACACCAAAAACTAATGATGAAGAAAAAGATATATACCTGTAGTCTTTATTATAGAATCAGATTCCTATTCCCTGCTCATCAAAATAGATTCATTCCTAGTAGATAAAATCTAAATAAATTCTGGAAATTTACTAATATACAACCTTTACTATCATCTTCCTACAGATCTCAACGTTTTTTTTTTTTTGTCTTGTTTTGGGGCCACACTCAACAGTGCTTGGGTTTATTTCTGTCTCTGTATTCAGGAATCACTCCTGGTGGGCTTGAGGAACATATGGGATGCTGGGTATTGAACCCTGGTTGGCCATGTGTAAAGCAAGGGCCCTACTCATTGTATATTGTTGGAGTCCTGCCTTTATTTTTTTTTAAGCTCAACCTATAATCTTCTAAAATCTGGCAAGATATCTACTACATAAATGTCAGAGAGTTTCATTCCTCCCACAAGCAAAAATAACATGTCAAAAGAAATGGTTGACTACATTTTATTTCCCACAACTCATTACAGACACACTGGAAGTTTATTCTAATAGCAAATTCAATACTCACTCTAAAAATTCAGTGATGTATTTTCGACTACACTTTGACCACATCCAGGGGTTGGTGTAGAAATTTAGTGTTGGAGCCATGACATGCTGGGGACTCTTTACACCTTCTTCTTTGCATTTATTGCTGTCATCATGAGGCATGTTAAAACTAGGCCAAGGAGATAATGATAAATATGTCAATAAGCACCAAGGGGCCAAGCATATGTCTAAGAGTAGAAAAATTAGATCCTGCAGGGAAAAGGCCTCAGATTCTGGTGACTAGGACAAAACTAAAGTGTTAATGTATGAAGGAGAAATACCACCATAATTTTCACCCAATTTAAAACAAAGTATTTTTCAATGTGTGAAGAATATGAAGTCAGTCATTATTTGGCTGAAGTGAACAGGTTGGAATTGCAGAGACTCTGAACATGCTGTATATAGAATTAGGAGTTCCAATAAGATAATAATGTCCAATTTACACAGTCAAGAATTTAACAGATTACAGTCTTGTGGTGGATAAAAAGTCACTCAAGTGGCAAAACTTGAAGATGAAAACATTCTAACAAGAGTCTCACTGTGGGCATTGCTTTCTTCTATTGAGTCAAGCTGACGATCTATATAACCAAGAATGTATATCACCATAGAGGGAGGAAAGTTTGCATGACTTTGACCCATTAAAGTAGGCTGCAAACATAGAAACCAAAAATGAAAATCCAGTTGGCTTAACAAAAAGATGACTAATAGTTTCAGGCCTCAAGTCAGTGCCAACGGAATGATGCTGACTTCCTGAAAAGTTGGGACAATAGTATAAACTGAGAATATAATCCAGTACCAGAGTCCTCTGGGGTCTGAGAGAGAATTTAAAAGCCTTAAAACATATCTGCTATTCTTAGGTTGGCCAGACGAACATAAGAATAAAAAATAAGAAGAAACATCTCAATCTGCACCACAGGTCACATTCACAGCTCAGGTAATTTTCCATCAAGTAAAAAAGCTATTCTATGACTTTACCAATAACAAAATTGATAGGTATGATTGACTAAGCATCTAGGGTGGAATTCCTTCTACTAGCTCAACTTGATGCATGAAAATGAGTGAGTCAAACTGATAAAGATCTACTTAATATAGAAAGATAAGGCGGATTATGGCCTATGAAGTTAGTAATATTAACTTCTCTTGCCTTTTTTTTTTCTTTAAAAACAGATGGGTCCCTCAAAATTGCTTCTTGAAAATTGTGAAGTGGGTAGATTTAAATTGTCTTGATTGAATTTAATAGTAATTTTAAATATTTGAATCCTTTTTCTTAAAAAGATATTGCTCTATTTTACAACTATACCAACACCAACACTATACTTACAGTTTTAAACAAAGTGAGTATTCAGATCATCTTTGTTTCTTTATCGGGGCAACTGCTGATAATTATTTCCCCAAACCATCAGGATATAAAAAAGCTGTTTATTTCATCATATAATTCGACAATTTTCTTTGGGACAAGAATAGCTACCATACTGAATATTACCCTGCTATTAAAGAAAAAAATTTACACCTCTTATTTAAAGTTCTAATGAAATTTATTAGTCTTTATACAACAAACAAAATTCCCTAAAATCTCTGTTAAGAATCTTTATTTTAGTACTATTGAGTCTATGACTCAAAGTAGAATTAGACTAAAACATTTTTTAACAACCTATGGCTATTCAACTCTTTTTTTACATCACGGTTCATTTTTTTTCTATTTAGTGTTGGAGTTCTTAATGTATGGGAAATAGTAGTGAAACAAATAGTTTCCAAACTGTGTTCCAAGAAGGTGATATGTTTCACAAAGTTGTCTTAGATTCCAAAGGACAGAGAGTAGGCTGACTAAAGAGAAAACTAGTCAACCACAACTGCCTAACTGAAAGCTTTGTTCCTTTATTCTATAAATATTATGCATCTGACAATTTTCTTTGGGTGAATAAAGGAGTATGCTAAGTGTTTTTATACATAACTATTATGTTGAACTGAATTGGATCCACCTTTTATATACACATCTGGCACGATGCCTAATATAGTACGCTCTAAAAAAAGGCACTTCAAAAAACAGTTTCTGAATGAAAAACTTGATTTTTAGAATATAAATCTCAATAAACGTTAACATTAGAGAGGAAGAGAAGAGATAGTTGAGAAGCAATGGTAGGAAGGGGGATCACAGAAGTCAAAGGAAATTTAGGCACATCAGAGGTTTTACGTAATGACATTGAGTTAAAAATCCAAACTACTAGGTCAACAACACTGAAATCGTGAGACCCAAACTTTATCAATTGAATTTAAATAAATGCCAATAAAGATGGCAGATTGGGAGTGGCAGAAGAAGGAAACTTGGGAACATTGATGGAGTGAATTTGACAATTGTGGTGGTATCAATGCAAGAACACTGTGTGTCTAAAATCTCAGTTATGGATAATTTTGTAAATCACAGTGCTTTAATAAAATTTAAAAATAAAATTGAAACAAAATAGGGGCCAGCGACGTGGTGCTAGAGATAAGGTGTCTGCCTTGCAAGTGCTAACCAAGGAAGGACCGTGGTTTGATTCCCTTGGCATCCCATATGGTCCCCCGAGTCAGGGGCAATTTCTGAGCGCTTAGCCAGGAGGAACCCCTGAGCATCAAACAGGTGTGCCCCCCCCCAAAAAAAAAACTAAACAAAAAAATGAAACAAAATGGAACTTCATCAAATTAAAAATAAGATAATACCGTACATGTCAACTGATATGTAACAATACTAATTCATGAAACCTTTAAAAATTCTTTCAAAGACTTTGTCATTTAATCATTCTAGAAAGAAAATAATGCCAATTAAAACAAATAAGAATGTTTGAGCTACAGAATTAATTCAGCAGGGTGGGTGCTTGCCATTCACTGCTGACCTCAGATTTGATCCCCCCATTCCATAGCGTCCTACAAGAACCACCAGGAGTAATTCCTGACTGCAGAGCCAGGAGTAACCCCTGAGCATCACCAGGTGTGCCTCAGAGAAAAAAAATAAAGAATGTCTAGAGGCAAAGAAGATAGTACAGAGATTAAGGCATTTGCCTTAAATAGCTGATCAAGTTTGATTCCAGGCACCACTTGGTCCCATAGCATGACCAGACACAGTAAACCCTGAGCACCCTGGTAGTAACCTAGTTAATTCCTGACACAAAAGGGTCTAAGAAGCATTGAATCCATAGCCCTAATATTATACCACTTGCCCTGTAGGGTCCCATGGCCTCCTGAGCATGACTTGGGAGATCCCTTCTCCAAGGTAAATAAAAATAAGAATTTTTAACCAATTCACACATGCTCTAACCACAACCTGTTATTAAAGAACAAAAAGAAAATAGTCAATTTCATAATAAACAGATATTTACTGTAGCCATAATTTTGAAATGTTTTCTTCTCTGTATCTTTGTTTATTGTCTTTTATGATAGGAAGATATACCTGTTTCTCCAGACTATTCAAGATTTGTAAACATATTGTGACCCAGGGTCATGTTGGGTATACTTTGATAAAGATATCTTTGACAAAGTTAGTAAGACATTTAAGTTCTCTAAGCTGATATACACTTTGTTTCAGTGGAAGGGATGAAAAGGTCCATGATTCCAATTACCCATAAGAAAGGAGAATATCTGGGGCCAGAAAATAGTACAGATGGTAGGACACTTTTCTTACATGCTGTTGCTAACTTGGATTTGATTCTTGGCATTCCATATGGTCCCTGAGCACCACCAGAAGTAATTCCTGAGCACTGTTAGGTATAACCAAAACCAAAACCAAACCAAACAGAAACAAAAGAAGAATATCAGATTTTCCATAAACTTCTGCATTTAAATATTGACTTTGATTGATTTTTTCAGTATCAACCAAAGACACACGAGCTGTAGATGAAGAGGATACATTCACTTAATTTTCTGAAGATAAAATCATTTCCCCCCAATTAACTCTTCAAAAACACAAAATTCTACTATGACTTGAAAAGTGCCCTACCCCTCAAAAAAGTCAAGTGTATGCTTCCCAGTATGAAAGAACAACCATTTGGTCCCTCTGAATAAATATAGGCAGTAATCTTACACATGGCCCAGCTCATGGGCTATCGTGAAAGCTGTGCTCAAGCCACTGTCTTCACTTATAGAGCAGCTTCTATAGGGATCACAAATGGTTCCTAGTTCAGCAAGACCTATTAGAAGAAAACAAACAGACAAACGAGCATTTATCTTAAAAAGCTTGGAGTAAAAAAAGTCATGCAAACTGCTAGAGTCCTTGAGGATATGTAGAGTGGACTCACCTAAGGTGTCACATTTGTCCTGAGCCCTGCAGAGATCCTGTCTGAAAGCAAAGCAGAATATTTATTACAATGAGAATAAATGTCAAGACAAGTAAATACTTTTAAGTACTCTAGGCACTCACAATAGCCTCCACATTAGGAATAGGGATTATGAAGAGCGCACTAACAACTCCAGAGATTGCAAATTGGGAAGATGGAGTGTTAATGTGGCAGGAATGAGGGGGCATAATCTAATTTAATGATTAAAAACTACTTTGAAAGGTTTTCTTCAGAGTAAACAGAAAACTTTCCAATCTGGACTTTTCCTCATACCTTGGAGGAAGTTATTCTGATTTCTTAACATTATTCCTAAACAAGTTCCAAATGCCTTTCATCTATATTTCTTGAAGAGGAAGCATCTGTGATCAACTTTAATAGAGATGACCCAAAGAAGGCATCAGCATACATCTCTATTACCGTGAACAGAATTTTAAATAATTTTCTACCATTTGAAAATTTGGTGAGGCTAGAGTGATAGCACAGTAGTAGAGTATTTGCCTTGCATTATGGCAGACCCAAGACAGACCTGGGTTCAATACCCAGCATCCCAGATGGTCCCACAGTCTGCCAGGAGCATTTTCTGAGTGCAGAGCCAGGAGCAACCCCTGAGCACCACTGGTGTGGCCCAAAAATAAAAAAAAATTATTGATAAATAAATATCTCGTGATCTTAATTTATTTATTTTTGTTGTTTTATTGGGGGGGGGCCATACCTGGTTACGCTCAGGGGTTACTCCTGGCTATGCGCTCAGAAGTCGCTCCTGGCTTGGGGAACCATATGGGACGCTGGGGATCGAACTGCAGTCTGTCCTAGGCTAGCGCAGGCAAGGCAGACACCTTACCTCTAGCGCCACTGCGCTAGCCCCATCGTGATCTTAATTTAAAAATATCTATTTTCTTAGCTGGGAGGTACTACAGCAATTAGGGCACATGCATGCCTGGCTTGGGTTCAATTCCTAGCACCACATGGTCTCTGGAGCACTGCTAGTGAGTCCTGAAGGCTCCTGATCACAACCAAGTGTAGCATTGCTGGGGAAGCTTCATAACTTCACGAGCACTGCTTGCCCCTAACCCCAAATCTGCCTGATTGCTCATAAATTCATGGAAAAAAACCAACACTGACCGGCATCCAGTCTGCATGGTCACAACCAGTTCAACTTGAAGAGCATTTTATAAAACTTGCTTCCATTTTATAAGATCATTTACTAAATTCTAACACTTATTATTTGCGAGGATCTTATTGATAGTTCTTTCTTTTGGGGGGCGGAGGTCACACCCGGCAGCATTCAGAGGTTTCTCCTGGCTCTATGCTCAGAAATTGCTCCTGGCAGGCTCGGGGGACCATATGGGACACCGGGATTTGAACCACCATCCTTCTCATGAAAGGCAAACGCCCTACCTCCATGCTATATCTCCAGCCTCTGATTAATAGTTCTTAATCAAGGGTGTTTCTGTCCTTCCCACCTAAGTGACAATTGGCAATATCTAGAGACAATGTCTGTCATCACAACTGAAGAGAGAAGGAAGTGTCATTGGTAAGCAGTGACTAGAGATGAAAGATGATCAAAATTATTCTGTAAAACACAAGGCAAGGCCACAACAGGCTCAAAAAGCCTGTACAAGCGGCAGCTCCCAGAGATATATGACCCCATCCCAATAACTGAACCAAAAAAAAAAAAAGAGATGAGAAGAAACAAGAAGTCTAGGTACCTTGTTATAAGAACAGCTGTATCATGATGGATACCACCTGGATAGTTCTGTGAATGTTGCCACTGACAAAAGTTTTTTAATGTTGTTTGAGCATTATAAGATATGGCAGGTCCTTCCTGAATACAAAACATAAAAATGATTATTCATTTATACCTATGCCATGTAGGGATGCCATTTCAGAGACAGAAAAAAAAGAAGAAAAATACTTTATTACCTGTTCATTATGAATCACAACTAAGTTCACAATAACAATATTAATTAAATTTCCAATACTTGGGTCTTTATAGATAGAGTCTACCTGTAACCGAGATAAATTTTTCAAGGTTAATTATGAACTCTATGTAAACAAGAAGCAATTCACTTATATGGGGCTCCACTTCTTTTTGTTTCATGCAACATAATCAATAGTTTTGAATTTTCATATTGTATTTTTAGACAAAAATTCATGCATAGTGGTTTTATATGACAATAAATTCAAACAAGTTTAAAATTTTATTGAACTGTCTTGAAAATTGGCACGTTCTCTGTGCCAAAAAAGCTAAGCATAAAATTTTGTTCAAGCTCTTTTATCTCATAAATTCTTGACCTCCATTGTATATAATCATGTATTGACCACCTTTGCTAATAATGCTCATTCCTCACATTTACCATTCATTTTCTTTTATTATTGGTATCGGTAAGTATGAAAATAAACAGTCATGAATGCCAATGTAGACAAGATTTTTGTTAAAATAAAATAGGCACTTATAGTCCCAAAGCAAAATGCTGACCTAAGTATTTTCAACTCTACTCAACAAATGAAAAACTCAAACTCAGAAAAATCAAACAACTTGTCCAAGACTATACAGAAGGGAAGAACTGAGGCTGAACTCTTGACCCAGGTCAATTTGACTCAAAGTTCATGCTCATAATTGAAATTCTTATTAACAGGGACAGAAATCGTCTTGATAGGCAAGACTTAATTATGTTTTACTTTTCTTTCCTCCCAAAAAGCACAGTGTTGGGGCACAAGAAACTGAAAATGAAGAGAAGAGAAGAGGAGAGGCAACCTGAGATATGGTATGGTAAATGGCTTCCAAGGGTGAGGGAAACACTAGGAGAACTACAGCCAAAGCAAGGCTAACTGTAAGCTATACCTCCAAATATCCTTGTTTATCACCTTCATTTGAAGCGTTTACTAAAAGTAAATTCATGTTACAAAAAAATTTGGGTCAAAACATTGATTAAAAATGAGTTTTTAGGGGCCCGGGAGATAGCATGGAGGTAAGGCGTTTGCCTTTCATGCAAAAGGTCATCGGTTCGAATCCCGGTGCCCCATATGGTCCCCCGTGCCTGTCAGGAGCAATTTCTGAGCATGGAGCCAGGAATAACCCCTGAGTGCTGCCGGGTGTGACCCAAAAACCAAAAAAAAAAAAAAAGAGTTTTTAAGTGAGAGATTATTTAAAGGTTTTTGATACAAAACAATCTATATTATTTCAAGATAAAAAACCAATATATAAAACTGTACGTGAAAATGTAATGTGAAAATGCTCCACTTCTGCTTGAGAGAGTTGTGTATAGAAATATACTTGCTCAAAAAATGCTACAGCTAAGGTCGGAGTGATAACACAGCAGTTCAACCTTTACTTTGCACGTGGCTGACTCTGTACAAACATTGGTTCGATCCCAGGTGTCCCATATGGTTCCCCAAGCCAGGAGCGATTTCTGAGGGAAAAGTCAGAATAACCCCTGAGCGCCACCAGGTGTGTCTCCCCAATATTCGCCCCCCAAATTCTAGAGGGGAGAGATGAAATTTAGAAATAGACCACTTGCATTGTATGTGTAAGATGGGGGTTGGATCCCTGACAACACACACACACACACACACACACACACACAGTGGCTCTGTTCAAGGTTGGCACCTATTGTCCACATCTGTGCAGTGAGCAATTGAAATATAGCTAGTCTGAATTGAGCCGTGCTATGAATATACAACATACTAACCTTTGGAGACTGAAAATGAGAAAAATCTCAATTTTTGTATAATAACATTTGGATATAAAATATTACGACTAACATTAGTTATTTATTTTAAACAGGACTACCAGGAACTTTTTAATTACATACATGGCTTGCATTCTATTTCTGCTAGGCAATGCAAGTTAGAAACACACACATGAACACACACTACACACCATCTTTTAACAATATTTGCATTTAGAAAGAAGACTGGAAAAAAAGGTCTGGATGTAAACATTTTATCAAAATGTCTGATTTCGTCTAATTTTTTTCAACCATGCTTTCTCAATTCAAAGTGAGAGCAGAGAAATGGAGTGAGGGATTCCTGGGTCTCACCCCAGAGGTGCTTAATTAGAATGCTGGGGAGAGGCCTAGGCAGACAGCTGCACTTGAAAGAACTCCATGGGTGACTCTGATTCCTAGCCGGCATTCATAGTCTTCCTGGAGACCCACACCTGGCTGTGCAAGTTTATACATCAGACAAAAAGAAATGAGACAAAGAAGTTTGGTGTGGGGAACTGGACAAGCTAAAGGTCACATACAAGCTCTAAGCCACTTACTAGCTTTACGTGACCATAGACAAGTGACCTCACCCCTTCAAGGCTCAGTTTTCTTCTGTATATAATGGGGATGATAATCCTACCTAACAAAGTCGCCAGGAAGATTAAAATGATGCCTTTTAAGTTATAAAGCACATTGTCTGACACAGAATAAACACTCAACACTGATAATTATTATTGTCATTATATAATGGCATCCTCCGAGGAATCTTAAGTTCTCTTCAGCCACTTGTCTGAATTTGTTGGAACCATTCCCCCATGGCACATTTAGGGCCCTCAGAATGTATCTTCTTTTGAATGTACTTACAATTGACATTAAAGTTAAAATATAGTGTTGAAGGTTTGCTCCATGGTATAAAACCATTTTGTAGTCTGCCACCACCATCACTTCTACAAACCGTGGATAGGATATGAAACGCTTTGCTCTTTGGTGAGTCCTGTTTTCCCTCAGGTTACCAGTCTTGTTTCCATAGGCAAACTGCGCCTTCGATGCTAAGCTGGTCTTTAAGAAAGCCACATCATCAGCCAGGCTACTCCTCTTCCTCTGATTTCTTGTCCTTGTTTTTCTCTTGTCTTTGCTATGACTGTTTTTGTGCTCTGTAACACATCAAATAGCAAACATGACATTTCAAGTCGTATCTATCTCATATGCAAACCTTAATTAGACACATCTTAAATTAATGACTCTATAGTCAAATTGCATGCAAAACCAAGTTTACACACTGTGGAAGCAACAGAAGTTCAATTTTTCATTCCTACCTAAAGGATCAATGACTTGAAATCAATTCCCTGGAGTCTTCCATAAATGCTTATACAGGCGTCAGCACACCTGATTGATTATAAATCACTGAATATGATTATTTTAGTTTTGTAACAAAATTATTTTGTGTGTGTGTGTGTGTGTGTGTGTGTGTGGTTTGGGGGTCAGACCCAGCAGTGCTCAAGGGTTACTCCTAGTTCTGTGCTCAGAAATCACCCCTGGCAGGCTCAGGGGGACCATATGGGATGCCCGGATTCGAACTACCAGTCAGTTTGCATGCAAGGCAAACAACCCTATGGCTATGCTATCTCTCCGGCCCCTTGTAACAAAATTCTTACTGGGACATAAGGGGTTCTCCATTCATTGTTTTTTTATTTGTTTGTTTGTTTTTGTTGTTGTTGTTGCTTTTGCTTTTTTTTGCCTTAGGTTCATCAAGGGTCAATAATTAAACTACTAAGTTCTGGAGAGAGGAAATGAAAAGGTTTCATAAATACCACGTTTTTTCCCATGTTACCTTTGAATTGCATTTTCGTTTATTTTTTATTATTTTTATTTTAAAAATTACTTAAACATCGTGGTTTACAAGGTAGTTCATAATGCAGTTGGTTCTTTCACAGTTACAATATTGTTCATGACTGAGTTTCAGTCATAACACGTTTCACTAATGTCCCCCGTATTCCTCTTGTCCTCCCCCCTGCCCTTTTCTGAGCCTACCTCTGTGGTAGATATTTTTCTTCTCTTTCTTTGTTTCTAGGAGAAAACTTTCTATAAAGAACTGCTAACCAATAAACATGCATTTCTTTGCATGGTGATATGAAAATATAAAACATATTAGAAATGGCTATTCATACCTACAACTACAATTGACATATTTGCACTGGGCCAATTCCAAAGACTCTTCTTTTCTTGAAAGATATGTAAAATCTTAGGTATACTGGCCATGCAGATAAAAGCTGGAAATCTCAGGAGAAGGCCAGCCACTTCCTGGCCCTACTGAAATTACCCCTGCTGCATCAATTACCCACAATAACTGCTTTGCCTATGAATCTGCCTCACCATTCCTCTGTGATTCTCTATGGAGACACCAATTTGACCAAACTTCAGGTATACCAAATACCACTTTTACATTAAATAAAATACAAAGAAATCTAAGAGGAGGGTAAGCTAGCCAATGATATAAAGAAACTACAGAAAATGGCCATCAGCTGGCATTTTTTACTATCAAATTTATCATTCTAACATAAAAATATGAGAATAGAGTCACTGCTATTAACATTTCTGAATTTCCAATTTACTTCACAACTCACTTAAGGAAGTAGATTATGGATAATATCAGTTTGCTTAATGCATGCCAGCTCATTGATCTCAAAGTATTTTCCAATTCCTCTTTTGACTTACGAATTATTTTAAAGTATACTACTTTATTTTGAACCTAATTTGCCTTTTTCTGTTAATGATTTTAACTTGTACTTTAATATGCTCAGAAGATATCACATATTGCTTTTATTCTCTTAATTTGTAAAATTTGGGGGTGGGAGCATTTAAAAGTAAGCATGGTGTGTTCTGGAGAAGGTTTGAAATAAACTTCGAAGAAGTTTATTGTATTGTATTGTATTTATTTTATTGTATTATTTATTTTCTGCTATTGTTTGATGGTGTACCAGACATATCTGTTAGGACAATTGATTGAGATTGTTGCTCAAGTTTTGGTTTTTTTCTTATTGATCTTCTGCCTAATTACTTTAACCATTATTGAAAGCAGAGTTTCAAAGTTTCCAAGTATTATTATTGAGTTGTCTATCTGTTAGATATTTATAAGCATTCAATATTCCTATAAATTGACTATATCATAACAAAAGGCTTCAATGAACTTTAATGTCTATAAGGTAGAAAAATTAATAAAAGATTGCATATTATATCATTATAAGCATATGAAATGTTCATGATAGGAAAAACTATATATGTAGAAAACAGGCTAGTTGCTTGGGGTTGAAGATGGGAGTAGGAATGAGAAAAGCGATATAGCCAGATTTATGGTTTCTTCTCAAGTGATAGCAAAATTTTATAAATAAATATAGAGTGGCTATCTGGATATTCCAGAACACTATGGAACTCTACATATAAAATGGATAGAAGATCAGTATAGCAATATATATTTCAATAAAGCTGTTAAAAAAGGAAATACGTTATTTTTCCTTTTGAAAATTTTAGTAATCCTGCTTAATATCATCTGTAAATACTGATTTAAGTATTGGATTTATTTAGAGAAAAAAATACCTTCTGTGAAAAAACAATCAGGAAATTCTCTATACAGTTCTTTTTTTGTGGGGGGGGGGGTGGACAGTAACAAGAAAAAAATATACACTCAGGGAATCATAAATTGTGACTCAAGCATGGGAACCAGAACCAGAAAATTATTCCAGGCACAAACTAGAAACAAGACACATTTGTTTAAATAACAAAACTGAAATTAAGACTAATCACTAAAATGCTGCAATTTCTAACAGAGAAGAATCCATATAAATTCTAATATACTTGGAAGACATCTCATTCACAAGTAATCAGTAAACAAAGAAATAATCCATACTACATAAACATGTGGCATATAATGCAGCCACTACAAAATTAAAAGCAACATCACAGACATAATAATACTTTGTGATATTTTTACTCATCTGATCTTTCCTACTAAAGAGATGAAATCATACATTTAGACCTAATTACTAAACTAATTTTAGTTGCAATTTACAAGTTAGCATTGAACATGACACGAGCTTTAAGTATTCACAGTGACTACAATGCTTGAACATGAATACGAAAAACTGAAAAAATTAAGACACTATAACCTATAAACCTACTCAGCTCTAATTTTTAATAGTAATTGTATTACCAGAAATTCTTATGACACCTGCTAAGATTAAAAAAAATTATGACATTGATCTTTTAGTACTCTTTTAATACAATAGAATTGAGGTTGCTGTTTCAAATTTGCAATGTCACCTTGCTAATAATTATATAAGAATTGAATACATAATATAATTTCACCCTTGTGAAAAACATACTACCAGATGGTCTGTGTATTTTTGCTTTTCTCCAACCCACCCTAGCTTAATAGTATTACTTTTTATTTATATAATTTACAGACCATAAATTTAACTCTTTCAAAGTACACAGCCATTGACTTTTAGAATTCACTAACTTGTAAAACCATCATAATTATCTCATTTTAGAACAGTTTTACAGTTCAAAGAATAAAAGTGGTAGTAATCTTCCATATCATCACTACCCAATTTACTCCCTTAACTTACCCATGTTTTATTAATGTATGTATATGCTACATTATGTGGATTTTTGTATCTGTTTCTTTAAATTTAATGCAGTGCTTTTAAGGTTTGCCCATACTGTAGCACATAATCAGTACACCATTAATTTTAATTGCCAACAAATTCAGGTTATATTTTATATGATACCACATTTGGTTAATTGGTAGACTTTTGAACTCTACAACTCGAATAATTCTATGAACATACTTGTAAAAGTTCTGTGTCATGTTTACTTTTTCTTGGCTACATACTAAGAAGTATATATATTATCAAGCTATGACATTTTTTTGACATTTTGAGAGATTTTCCAATTTTTTTCCAAGGAGTCTGGACCTTTTGCTACCCACTTCTTGGAATTCAAATTCAAATAATTAGGAAATATGGTCCACCTTTCTTCTTTGAGAATTCCTCAAAATTAGTCATTCATTTAAGTAGCTTATAGGGGCTAAAGGGATAGTACTGCAAGTATGATGCTTACCTTGCACACAGCTAACCCAGATTCTATCCCTATGTCCCATCAGAAATGATTCCTGAGCACAGAGTCAGGAGTAAGCCCTGAGTACCACTTGTATTAAGACTTAAAAGAGCTTATGGCTAACAGTCCTATACTAAGTTTTTCCCCATATGCAGAGTTTTCCTTAAACCTCTCCTTTCCAATAAACATTTCTGCTTTATTAAAAAAATATTGAGGGGCTGGAGAGATAGCACTGCGTTAAAGCCTTAGATTTGCCTTAGATGCAGAAGGACGGTGGTTCGAATCCCAGCATCCCATATGGTCCCCTGAGCCTTCTAGGAATGATTTCTGAGCATTGAGTCAGGAGTAACCCCTGTGCGCTGCTGGGTATGACCCCAAAACCAAAAATAAATAAATAAATAAAAATATTGAGGACAAGAGAGATAGTGCATGGATTAAAGTGCTTGCCTTGCATTCAACTGACCCTAGCTCAATCCCCTCACACTCTATATGGTTCTCTAATTACCACTAGGGGTCACTGATGCGCACAGAACCAGGAATTGTCACTGAACATTATCAAATATGGCCCAGTTCCTCCTTCCTCCAATGAAAACAAAGGACACAATGATCAGAGCAAGATATAAAGATAATTTGCATGTGAAACTATCCTCCACATTATTTTATCAAGTAAATAAAAATGTAAACAATAATAATATCCCTCTACATACAGAAAGACCAAAACCTGACAATGACAAATAAAAGTGAGGATACACAGCAAAAAATTCATAGCCTGTGCCAATGTAAAATGGTATAGTCAGTTTCTGAGAAAGTTTCCTTTATTAAAAACAACAGTAACAGCAACAACAACAACAACATTTTGCAATGGGATGAGGAGCCTCCAAAGCAGTGCACAGGGGAATCTGGGGCTGTTCCCAGCAGGCTCCCAGCATGATCTAATGCTTGGGTTCAGAGGTCATTAGGATCACATGTGGTGATGCTCAGAGACCCACCAGGGCTTCACCCTGCAGTGCTGAAGAAGTTGGATTGGTGAGATGCTTGCTTTGTAGACAGTTGACAGCAGTTAGATTTGGGGCACCACATAGACCACTGAGCACCACCTGGTATAGCCCTGGAGATCCCAGAGTACTGCTGGATGTGGCAGCAATATATCATCAAGAATTTGCATTG